>LN483657.1:0-194465 GCA_900002565.1 Culicoides sonorensis | reverse complement strand
TAAAATATACTTACTCAACAAGGAGCGAGGGTCTTTGGGGAGGTTTAAAAGCTCTTCATTGTTTGTACTCCTCAAAATATTGAGCATTCGCCCTGCAAAATGTCTTGTAACGTGGGAATGTAAAAACTCAACACTTAAATTAAATGAATGAACTAAAAATATAGTATTTATATAGCGTTAGACCATAAACCAAAATATAGTTCTGGTTAGAGTGTTATATCGTCAATGGACCCATCTGTAAATCTGAGTGCTGGTTCTCTTCTGTGGAGTCCGTCCTAGAAATCTGATTTGAAGGAGTTATATGGTAATATTTTCACCAAATATATAGCATTTCGATGTCGAAAGGGTCTTTATCAAAAAATTATATCAAAATTTGATGCGCTTCATAATCATGTACTAACCATTTCTAATCCAAGTAAAATCATTTTTTTAAAATAATTCGCTTTAATGCATATAATTTCGTAACCATGATGCCAATATTTCCTCTTTTACCCTGTTAAATTCACAAAAAACTTGTTACAATTAATTTTTTCATCAAATATAAGAGCAAAAAAAAAGCATTTTAAAGTGTAAAAAAAAACAAGCATCACCGTATAAATGCTAAAGTACTATAATTAAATAATGAATAAGGAAGGAACCATATAGAACAAAAAACCAACTTATCTGTTTAATTTCTCTCGTAAAGTACATCATTATACAAAATAATAATTACGCCGGTAAAAGTTATGGTAGAATGAAAAAGCGTAGTAAAAAATAATGAGGATTTACAATGATTAAAGAGGATCTTAACGAAACTTTAATCATTATAACTAATGTTTGCTATTTTTTGGTGTATTCAATTTTGTTTTGGAAAGCTTTAAAATGTGACTTTAACTTATTGAATTGGATTTTGCATTTCGAAAATTCAAATAAGAGTTTTGGTTGAATGATAAAATTTTCTAAAAGCATTGACCTTCAACCTGCACTCTCAACCCAAAACCAGTGGGACAACAGTGGAACTTGCTTTCCCACTGGTGGCCGACTAGTTTTGGGATGAGTGTGTCCAGGGACTGTTTAATCCCTGTAACTTCATAAAATAAATTTTTAGCCGTTAATTTTTTTATTTGAATCGTGTTTAAATTCTATTATGAGTATGTTTCATGCTTCCAACTGAGGATATGATAAGGGTTAAACGAATTCAACTCTTATTTTACTAAAGCACGGCTTATTAAAACACTTAAATTTCACACAGTTAGACAGATATAATATGCAATAACATTTAATATAATAATAAAATAACAAACAATAATAAACTATCTTTTCAAATAAAATAAATTCCCGCTGGTAGAGAACACAATAAAATTGTATTATATAAAATTTATATACGCAGATTTCACACAGTTAAAGAAAAGGTTATCATAATATTATTATTTAAGTTTTACACTTAAATACCTACATATACTTAAAATGCAATTTATATGCAACCAATATATGTTGTTATAATAATAATAATAACAGCAAAAAACTTTTAGCTTTGCTTTTATATATATTTGACGTCATCACTGGAGAGAATACGTGAATTTCATGTGAAAATATCAAAATTACAAAATATACGACGAAAACTTTTATAATATTAGAAAACAAGATGAAAAAGTTCTTGCATTTGCCTCTTTAACGTTTCTCTTATTATTATTATTATTTTATATTATACATGTTTTATTTTTTTCGGGTGAATGAAATAACTTACTTAACAATAGAGAAAATACCGTCTTATTGCTTTTTGAGGGAAAAAAAATCTTTTTTTGTTATCTTGTGTAAAGGTACATGTTGTTTTCTTATAAACATGTAGATTTAGAATTGTAAGTTATTCGCGTGTGTGTGTTAATAAACATATATATAAAAAGGTCTTGGTTTCAGTTGAAAAAGATTATGTTACATATGGTTTACTTTAAATTTGCGCTTTCACGTTTTTCTCTCATTATTGTTATACATTTTAGTTATAATTAGTTAAGAAAAGTTTTAAAATTGTATTTAAAAAAGGGAAATAAATGTGAGAGTTCATAATAAATGTTAAAAATAAAAAAAATTAATGATCCTTGAGTTCAGGTTTCATATCACAAAAATTATTTTAACATTTACTTGAATTTCTTAAAAAATGTTTTTCTAAAATCATAAACATGATATTATGAGTGAATGTTCTGGATCATGAAATACCGCTGTAGGCAAAGAATTAAAATTTAACTTTTTTAACGGATTTCTTGGAAATGACGGTATTGTGCGGGGTCATGCTGTGCGTCCGTCTGTTCCTAGGCCGGATAACAAAATATATTGCGACTTATAAATTGATTATAACTTGTTAAAGTAACGAAATGTTTAGTAATATGCAGAAATAAAAATAATAATTTTTATAAATGTATATTACTAAATTATAACCACTTGTTGTGTATGTGTTGTATAGTATCTATACGAAAATTATAAATGAGAAATATAAATACTGAGTAATAAATATTTCCACTTTTCTTGTTTATGTTGTATGGTATTTGTATGAATCATGAATATGATGATGAAATGTATGAACGGATTTTTTCTGAGTAAAAATATTTAAATAGTAAATAAATATCAATTAAATTTGTTAATTATCCAAAAAAAAAGTTAAAAAGTTTATTGTTGAGGAGAAATTTTTCAAATTTCAAATTACATTAAAATAATATTAATATGAAAAATATGCATTTATCAATTATTAGATTTTGATTAAAAAATATTGCATGTGATTATTATAATAGAAAAGCTTTAGTAACCAGACTTTTCTTTTAAATAAATTTCATTTATTTTAATTCTTTATAATAATGAAAATATTATATAGAATTTTTTTTTCATTTGTCAAAAAGTCTTGAGCGTATATTTATTTTTTTATATTATTTCGACTATTTCTGAAAAATTAATAAGCTGGTCTAAGATACGGATGAAAATTCGTTGCGGCAACATTTTTCTTTTCAAGATCGGATAGACTTAGACTTTTTAAAGGTCATTAACATTTTTGATTAAGAAAAAACTTTCTAAGATCATAAACTGATTTATTAAAAGTTTTTCTCGTTTTTTCAGTAATTATATTGTAAATTTTATTCAAAAGTTGAGAGGAAAATAAATAATTGAACTTATTTTAATTCTTTCAGAATTATCAAATCCATTAATCAATAAAATATTTAATTAAAATAAATAATATTTTTTTAAATAAATAAAATATGTTCACAAAGAAGAACGAAAACTTGAACATTTTCAAATTCATCAAAAACAACATTTGCGTAACAATAATATATGAGTCATTTATAACCACTTTTTTGTCACAAATTGAAAATTATAACCAATTATAACCAATATAAATGCATATAAATAAATATAAATACAATATTTAAATTATAAACGTTTATTTCTGTATTTTTTGGCCATTTGTTACTAATTTAAAATATAACTTTATAACCAATATTGCCTTGGTCTGTTCGTTTCAATGTCGTTAATCATTGAAATATGTTGTCAATAATAAAAAAAATTGCTAATCATTGAAAAATGTCGCCAATGATTTAAAATAGTCGCCAATCATTAAATAAATGTCAAAAATCATTAAAAATTGTCACCAATCATTAAAAAAAATGTCACCAATTATAGAAAAAATTTCGCCAACTGACTCAAAATGGCTGACTGCAATTTAATTAAAAGAAGCTTAAAAGACCCAAAAAAAGGTAAATAAACGATATTTTCACCTTAATAACGATAAAATTCAAATTTGAAGATTTCTTTTCGATCAGTGTAAAATTTTTTATAAAATTGGCGAATTCTTTACATAGAAATGCGCTTGTGTATATCCTTCACGATCACGTTTTAATTTTTTTTTTGTACAAATGGCAAAATAAATAATGAATACTTTTCAGATTGTAAATGTCCTGATGTTTTCATCATCTACATTCATTTAAGTTGACGTGCATTTAAGTGTAGTACAAAACCAAAGATTTCCTAATGAATAAATTAGATAAAAATTCCACATTGTTTCATGAAATTTCTATTTTTTATACAAAACAAAAACATGGAAAAAAAAGAACACATTCAAGGTATTTTTAACTGTGCAGCTTATTGTACAATCGGATATTCGTGTAATATTAATGTTGTTTCAAGGAGAAGGGATCATGTTTTTTTGAGGTTTTTTGAACATCATAAAATAAAACTTTAGATGAACAACATTTAAAAAAAAAATATTTCAACGACAATGAAAAATAAAGTGCCCGTTTTTTATCACTATTGTGCTTTAATTTTGTTCGGTGTTAATTTTTTTTTCTGCATTTTTTCATGCAACCAAAAAAAAACTACCACTGTTTGTTTTATGTTGTTAAGGATGAACAACATGTGAAAAATAAGATAAATTAAATTAGGTGAAATGAAAAAGTTAGATATGGGTGTATGAAAAATATAACAACAATATTGTTGTAATATCCAAGTACAGTTCAGTTGAAATCATTCTCATGTTTTGGCATCCTTTCCTGTTTAATGGGTTTCCCTTGCACAATTTCCTACTTTAAATAAGTTACTAACTAACTTATAATTTTTTAAACTGGATACATGTGAATTTCAAGTCATATACCATTGAGAGCAATACAAAAAAAAAAACTATTAAAATATGTAACGAAAAATTTTGTGTGCCTTTTATGAACAGATGAAAAAGTGGAAGAATATAGACAAAGTAGTATTAACTTTTGCTCCATCATTTTATATCCCATTCACTCTTCTGCACATTTTTGTTTCATTTTTTTTTAGTTTTAATGTCCTACCAGTTAGTTGTAAACTTTTTAAAATATCATTTTCTGCACCACCACATAATCATGGTTTTTCGGATTTTATATTATTTAAACATATTTACACATATTTTTCGTTTTATTCATTTGTTTTATAGTAATAGAAACAAAAAAAAGTACATGGATGGTTGACGATGATGGTACATATAAATTGTATCATTTTGTTTCGTTTTATATTTTTAAACACACACACACACAAGAAAAAATAAAATAAAGGATAATGTTTAAAATTGTGACATTATCCCAAATGATGGTACATTATTTTCTGCTTTTTGTTATGTTTATTATTATACATGTAAGTTACAATGTACTGTATTTTCATGGATAGAAGGAGTTTGTTGTTTCCATTTTAAAATTATTTAAGCTGAAAAAGCTCTTTACAGTTTAATTTTGGTTTACAAAAACTTTTTTTTATTTTAACTATAAAAATACAATTTTACTTGATTTTTAATATCGTTTGGCTTGCTCAGTTCACTTTTATTAAAATTCAAGCTTAAATTAAGAAAAAAAATGAAAACAGGGTCGTGGACGATACACACGAGCGCATTTCTATGTAAAGAATTCGCCAATTTTATCAAAATTTAACACTGCCCGAAAAGAAATTTTCAAATTTGAGTTTTATCGTTATCGTTTAAGTTAAAATATCGTTTTTTTGAGTTTGTTCGCCATTTTAGGTGAATCGGCCATTTTGACATTAACACAGACAGACAGTCGGACAGCACGTCCGTCCACAATTCCGGCATTTTTACTGAATGCGAAAAACAAGTCCTTTTTTATTCACACGTGAAAATCATTAAATTAATTGAAAAAATAATCATAATTTTAATTAAAAGATGATAATCTTTAAAGCAAATAAATTTCAACATAGAAAATAAATTATCAAATGATAAAAGCTTTAAATGTTATGCTACAATGTAAATGAGCTTTGCTTGAAGTGCAAACAATTTCATGTTGTTTTTTTTGCCTAAGCTTGTTCCCATATATTTTAATAATAACATCACGCAGTGATTTAGTTTGTTAAAATAACAAAGATTACCACCATTCACATTTCTGATGTGACAACTGCTGTGAAATTGTTATTTTTTTGTGCTTCATAAAAAAAAAATTCCATGTAACTGTTGTCATTTTGAGTTTTGGCGTTTTCAACAAGAGAAGTGTATTCTTTGAATTTAGACAGATTAATTGGACCAGTGTGTTTTGTGGGCATCTTCTTCCCTTACTTTTTCCATTCAAATATAATTTAAATTTTATTGAAACACACATTACGATATCATTTCAAACAAAAAAAAAGTATACTGATAACAAAAATATTATTTACTCCCAGTTTTTTGTTAGATGATGTCATTTAAAATAAAAATACTTACCATGAATAACAAGTTCCGAGTCACGATTCACCTCATATAAGCGAATGGCCTCATCTAGTTCCATTTGGGATGAAATTGTACATGGATCATTTTCCTCATCCACCCACTTAATTGTGTAGTCCTAGTTTATTGCAACGATTTTATTGGTTAAATTGAAAATTATGATAAAATATATTTAAATTTACCTTAAAATCAGGCGAGAATCGACAAATGCCTCGAATCTCCTTACACAAATCCTCATACGTGATACCATCTTCAATATAATGGATCATAACTTCACCACTGTACACAGTTTTAACTTTTATTTCTTGTACCATTGTCTCGTCTTGAATATTCTGTGTAGGCATTTCACAAATAAATATAACAAATAATAAAAGTTTTCTTTCTCGTTCTTAGTATTTTTAATTGAATTATTATTGTTTATATCTTATTATTATTTTGATGCACTAAAAGTTTTTGACGTATGTAATGTCGGTTCAAATCACACACAATTTATAGTTTTATACAGAAAAAAATAAACTTTTATGATTGTTATATTACCAAGTTATATGGTTTATTTTATTGTTATGATTGTTGTTGAAGTGTAAGATATGACAAAAATACACTGAAATGAAAGTAAATAAGATAACATTTTTGTAATTATCAGCAATTTTTATTTTAAGTTTTTTAAAAAAAATGTATAAAAATATTTAATAGGAACCGTCATTCATCTCACTGAATCATTTGTTCATTTTTATTTAAACAATCCAGAAAAATTCTCTGTCTAATGGTAATAAACTGGAAGTGAAGTTACGTTTTTAAGACATAGCAAAAAAATGCACTGATACAGACGATTTGTCGGCCGTCACTCGTACACTGTCAAAAACTGATAAGCTTTAAGATTGGGCTCCAGAAAAAACTTCTAAATGGTCTTTAAAATTTTTTAAAAATTTATGAAAATGGTAAATTTTTTTCAAAAATTATCAAAATAGTTTTTGAATGTTTTTTCTAAAATTTTTTAAAATGTATGATTTTCCAGAAAATTTTAAGATGGGGGATTTTCCAAAATTTCAAACCAGCGGATTTTCTAAAATTTCAGGCCGGCCGATTTTTAAACTTCAAGCTGGCGAATTTTTCTAAATTCTTCAAAATGGCGTTTTTTGTTAAAATTTTCAAAATGTCGAATTTTTAAAAAGTTTCAAAATACGAGTCCGATCGAAATGCACTTTTCTAGTCCACCCAGTGGTTAGAATTTCTCATTTTTTATACAATTACATTCAGATATGATGAAAACTGTCTCTAGTGTTTTATGTCTTATTTGCAGAAATGAGAAAATTGAATTAGTTTTCATTTATTTATGTTGGATTATTAAATAAATAAACTGAAAATATACATTTATTGTGATAGACATTTTTATTGAAGCTCATTATTATTATCCATAGAACAAAGAGTGTTCCATATTACTAGCTTAAAGGTTTTCGTTTTTTAAGCCCAGTTTAAGTAACATTAGATTTTGATTTGAAAAAATCATACATACATTTTAAGAAAAAAAAAATATAAAATTTTGGGTTCATTTCTACGATTTCGCTCTCTCTCCTCATTTTTATTGTCTATCTCTATAAAAACCCGCTCTAAATGCATAGCTTGACTACTTGATATTTTTAAAGGACTTCCATTCTCTCTCTTGAACCGTCTCTTAAACTGGATAATTACTTTTAATGACTTTTAATGTCTCTCTCCATCGCTACTCAATATGTACTAGTTCTGAATGAGCCCTCTCCGAATACGGAGCTGCGATCCCGTCTTCAATGTTCAAGCACATTTTTTAAACCACGGTCATTATATCTCTCATTATGTTTCTCTTCCTGTATTTAAATGTATTTTCAAGATAAATAGGAAGAGAGAAATAAAGAAAAGACAGAAACAAATAGAGAGGGAGCTAGAAGAGAGCTTGAGATAAGCCATGAAAGTTATATAAAAATTTCTCTTCATCTGGGTTGAGATCCATAAATGAAATGCTCCGCTGCTTCACAGCTCACCTTTTAGAGAGGGCTTATTTAGAGAGAAAAAAAAGAGAGAGATCAAGAGATTGAAAAATTTAGCTTTTTTTTGGAACTTAACATAAAACTTGATCGAAACCTGAAAAAATCCTCAAGAAAAAGCTTCTTCCAAGCCTAATCAAAAGAGAAATATTATTATTTTTGTTTTAAATTCGGAGACTTTTTTTATTATTCTAGTGTAAATTATGATCCTGATTTTTTAATAAAAATATGGAGTTCTGATTGTTATTAGTTAAATTTGATACAAATACACTCATTGGGACAGTTTTTCTATTAAAAAAAATTTCTCCGTGCAATTATTTCCGGTCAGACTTAAAATATTTAAAATAGCCATCAAAAAACCAAGGACATGCTACTTTCTTCATTTTTGTAATATTCAAAATCAAAGCCTTTCAAAATTCTCCTATTTTCCAAGTGAATTGAAACACTTGTAATGTAATTTTCCATAGAATTTCATCACTTTTATTATGAAAAACATGAATAAAACTAAAATAAAATTCAATGCTAGTCTACAAACAGCAAACAACAAAAAATATGAAAATCTGTTTGAAAATAGTGTTGCACTGGCATAAAAAATATGAAGTGATTTGCAAATCTAAACAATCCAAGACGTTGCTTTAAATAAATAATGGGACGTGATGTCGATTCCTGTGTTTTTTTATTCCATAATTTTTTGTATTTATTGGAAATGAAATTTGAATTCAATCCAAGTTCAACACAGAATAGTCAACAATAAAATTTTTGTATTGTATCTATTTGTTATCATTGTAACTCCTGCTTTACAGGTGTACGTATAACTTATTTGTGTATGTTTTACACGTTTTTTGTTGATACTTTGTTTTATGTGTACTTTATGTTGTATGGAGTGCTCATTGTCGCTAATATTTTTTTTTATCAATCAAACATTCGATACATGAGTCATTCATTCATGATATTGCTAAGGGGACGTTTTGTTATAATCAATGCACATCTGTATATTGAATATTTCTGTTTTATAAAAAAAATTGTATTTTATCGGAAAGACACATTGAATAATTATGAAGAGTTGAACTGAAATTTTAACACTTAAAAGCACCCGAGAAAATTTGTTGCTTGAAGCACGGTTGGGGTCTCAGAAACCCTCTCAGATTGATGTCTACAAAATTTAAATAAAAATGTTTATTGTATTTTCTGAAATTTAAGTATTTTAACCCAAAATTACAAAAAATGTCCATTTCAGAATCAACCCTGAAACGTTCGTGATGGTCCGGTGCTTTTAAGTGTTAATTCATGATTCGATAGCAGTCATTTGCATTAAAGTAAGGATCCTTCCAATAATAGATAATGCTAGAAATAAAAGTCGGAAGCCACATAAATGCAAAATAAACACCACAATCGAGAATAATTTGCAATTGCATACCTTTTTTTATACCTAATATAATACAAACAATGCAGTCCACTACTGATCAATTAACATTTGATTTAACACTATTTACTTTTTTTTTATATCATTAGTGAGAGAAAATCTAATTAGCAAATAACTTAATTTAAAAAGTTACAATTACATTTGAAAATTATTTTCTTACACTTTAATCAATAATTATTGTAAATCACTTTATAAAATTAAGAACATTAGTGTACAAATTAATCTATTTATTAAGTTGATTTGATTTTTTTTGCATCAAGTTTATTCATAAATTTTTTATTTTTATTTTAGATTTTTTTTTTGTTTTATATAATAGAAATTAGAACAAATAATATAAAACAATGATATAATTATATCCAATAAATATAGAACAATTGTTTCATTTCATCAATTTTTTTTTAATACACCGCTTAGTATATCAACAGGTTTCTATATGAACTTGATATGTATGGACGAGTCAACATTACAATAATTTATTTTGTAATAATTTTTTTTTTATTTAAATTTATAACAATTTTTTATGGTAAATTGTAACTTTTTATGTTCTTTGATTAGGTACACAATTATTTATTGTTGAGGCACGTTTTAAGGCAATAAAACACAAAAATAAGTAGAAAAAATAGTCGAAAAATATAAGCTCAAATTATTCACTCGTATGATTGAGGCACAACAAACTAAACGTCAAAATTTGATGTTGATGTTATTTGACTTTTGACATACTTTGTTTTCGGACATTTATTTTTTAAGTGCATTTTGTAAGAAAAATTGTACTGTTACGGACGGTTTGTCTGTTGTAGGTTTGTAAGTCTGATACAGCTATGAGATTGTGCTCCAGAGCTTGCAAAGCCTGAAAACATTTGAAAATAAACGGTTCAAAATTTTAAAAATTGCTTATTTTTTTTATAGAGAAGCTTACTAAAGTGAACTTTAAATTATTATCTTTGAGATTTGGCTCACAAATAGGGCTTAGAGCCTTCAGAGTCTTAAAACGATCAAAAGCCAAAACTTTCAAATTTTAACTCTTTGACGTCCAAGTTAACGATTAACGTTAGGTATTTTTAAGAATTTTGTTCTAGAAGTTGTAGATTAAGTGAAAATAAAAAACTTTTATTGAGAAGAAAAAATTGAGTTTCATATAAAAATTTTACAGGAGATGCCAATGAAAATACGTATAAGTCCCATACAAATTCGTACAAAAACGCTGTACGTAAATAGAAAATTGCATGATTTGCGCGATATTTTTACTCATAAAATCTTAGATTTAAAATATTTTTTAGAATTTTTTGTTGGAATCGTTTACTTCTTTCTTCTGGCTACTAAATATCTAAGTTTTTAAAATAATAATTTCCAATAAATTTTTATGAAAAATTTTACGATATAAGTGATGGTACACATATATACCACGGAACGTCAAAGAATTGACGAAATATCCGATTTTTCAATACTTGAATAAATTTCAAAATGACAGAAGTTTTCAAAATTTTTAACCCATTAACCACTGTTGGTTGATCTTTAGAACCGAAATTCTCAAATTTTTGTTTTTTGAAATTTTCCGCCATTTTGAACTTTTTCTGAAAAATCTCGTCATTTTAAATTTGTATTGAAAAATTCCTTCATTTGGAAAAATTTCAAAAAAAAAAACAATGAAAATATTAAATGTATATAAATTGATTGTTTTCAAAAAAAAAAAATAAAAATTTAATTTTCGATAAATTGTGGTACAAATACACTGATACAAAACAATCGCTTATTCAGGTAAATACTTTGAAAATGTAAATTGGGTTTCCGGTAAACACATGTATTTGTGTACAATTTTTATTTGATTTATTTATTGAATATAAACTTAATTTCCTTTTAAAAATAATGAATAATCAAGATCTTTATGACTTTTTAAGATCTATTGGAGCTTGTCTGCACTGTTGTCTTCGACATTTACAAGGAAAAGGATCTGAATATTTGGATGTCAAAAAATCTCTGATTCAGGTAATTTAAATGATACTAAATTAAGAAAAAAACATCATTTTTTTCTTGTTAAATTTTTCAGAAGGAAATCAAAATTGAAGACAACGTACATGATGATGATACACAAAAAAGACTAAAATCGAATCCGTGTACCATTTGTTTGGGTCTTTTCCAAGAGACAATCATTGAAAAAATTGTACATTCACTTAAGACACATCCTGATCTCCCAAAATATGACTGTCCTACTATTTCAGCTGCATTTTCTTTACCAATAATACTCCAATTGAGACAGTTAATTGTTTGGATTACACTGTTGAAACAATTTCCTGGACAATATGATCAAGAAAATCCACCTGATATTCCAATTAAAGATTGTTTTCGAGCCATAGTTAATGCAAAGTTAATTGAAGTGACTGGAAAACCCATTGATATGAGTGCAAATGGAATTTTAATAACGTTTGAATTTCAATTTGAGAATGAACATGAAATTTTATCAAAATTAACTCTTGTGAATCCAAAATACTTTAAAGATCGAAGTCAGATGTCAAAGAAATTTAAAAAGGAATTTCTTACGCGTAATGCATTTGACCAGAATTTTATTCCTGCTAAAATAAATCTCATTCGATTTAAAGAGCAATATCAAGTTCCTCCGGATATTCCATCATATCCTATTGAAATGACATCTGTTACAGTTAAAGGTCCAATTGTTTTTGTAGCAGGACGATATTGTAAGTTTTCAAGGAGATTAAGTCAAAGTCCTTGGGTGTTAGATGGAAGGAAAGTGATGGAGGACAGTGTTCAACAATATATAACTGAACAAATTTATAAATTCTTTGAAGTACCTGAGACTGATATTACATTTTCGGCCAGTGGTCGCGAAGATGTCGATGTGAGATGTTTGGGTGATGGAAGACCATTTATTTTGGAAATACCTGATGCAAAAAAGGCCCAAATTCCATTTGAAGTGGCAAGAAAAATGGAAAAGGAAGTTAATAAATGTGGAAAAATAAGCATAAAAGATTTACAAGTGGTAACAAGAGAATCAACTGCTTTACTTAGATGTGGTGAAGAAGATAAGAAGAAAATTTATCGAGCCATGTGTGCATTAAAAGTTCCTGTTACAGACGAAATCATCAAAAAACTGACAATACCAGATGGATTTACTGTACAACAGACGACACCAATTCGTGTTCTGCATCGAAGACCGTTACTCGTAAGACCAAGAAAAGTTTATTGTATGCAAGCGTCAAAGTCAACCGTTTCAGATAAAGCACTTATTTTAGATGTTACTACACAAGCAGGCACATACATCAAAGAACTTGTACATAGTGATTTTGGAAGAACGATTCCAAGTTGTAAAAGTTTAATTGACAATGAAATTGACTTGATAGCTCTTGATGTCATGGCAATTGATCTTGATTGGCCTCCAAAAATTAATTATGATGATTAAATTTAAGAAAAAAATAATTTTTTATTTTCTAAGCATCAAAATGATTTTGAACTTTTTTGACAATTTCCTTTAACGATGTTACAGTTAAACTATCACTAAATTCTTCAACAAAATTTTTGCCTTCATCGCAACACTTGGCTAGTCTTGGATCTAAAGGCAGTTTTCCTAGAAATGGAACTTGCATTTCCTCACACATTTTTTGTGCTCCCCCAGTTTTTGCTGGAAATATGGTTGACTGAACGGTACATTTTGGACACACAAATCCAGACATATTTTCAATTACTCCAACAATTGGAATTTTTACTTTCTTACAAAATGATATCTCTTTGCGAACATCAAGCAGAGCAACTTCTTGTGGAGTAGTAACCAAAACAGCACCCCATTTACCGTCAGTTCCATTCAAATATGTGGATGCTGATAGATGTTCATCTGAAGTCCCTGGTGGTGTATCAAGAATCAAATAGTCCAATTGTCCCCAATCAACCTCACTTAAAAACTGTCTGATCATCCCATTTTTCTTTGGACCTCGCCAAATAATAGCATCATCCTGACTACCCAGCAAAAAACCAATTGACATCAAACTTAAATTATCCTCGATATAAACGGGACTCCAACCGGAACCAGACTGATGAACCTGCTCACCAATTACACCAAACACTCTTGGTTGTGATGGCCCACAAATATCGATGTCCAATACACCAAAATTCAGGTCAGAATTGGCCAAAGCCATTGCTCGTGATAACAGAGATGTGACAGTACTTTTTCCAACGCCACCTTTTCCTGATAATATCACCAATTTGTTTTTGACATCTTTCAATCGTTCTTTCACAAGAGCAATTGATGGATCCGGACCCTTTGCTACACCTGAACTGCAAATCTGTTGATTAGGACATCCTGCACAAGCAGAGGCTTTACCTGCTGATTCTGATTGAGTTCCAGGACAATGTTCTAGAAATTTATTTCAATATTTAAGTAAATTGATCAATATCTTAAAAATTCTAGATTACCTGGAACATTAGTCACTGTTTCTGCCATTTTAAAACTGTACTTGAAATTTTATATTGAAACCACAAATTATTTTTGTTATCAGATGTGCTGAAGACTAACTCTTACCCAATGTACATTTACTTCCTCTTTTGAAAGATTTGGAATTAGCTGTCAAAAAAAACTACTCAACATCTGTCAAACATTTCATTTGCGTACTAGGACAAGTTTGAGACAAAGTTTGATGGAAAAAAAATATAAAGCAACAAAAATCCTTTAATTCACAAGTTTGTAGTGTAGTTTCATACTAATTCAAATTGTTATTCAATAGAAAAGGATAATAAAACTATTTATAAATCGAAATCCAGTTGAAAAACGATTAAATAAACGTAAAATGGTGAGTGTTTTTAGAGCGTTGTTGTAGTCCTAATCTTCGATCTGAAAAGCAATTATTGCTTTATTGTTCTATACAATGGGTGGATATAAATTTTGTTATTTAACTATTGGAATAATTTACACGTAATTTATAATTGAAATTTAAAAGTTAGTTCAAAATTTTAATAGTTGACTGCGCAAAAAAAAACCAAGAAAAGGCGCAGTATAGAGATTCCTTTTTTTTCTTCTTTAGTATACATGTTATTATGTATGTACACATAATTATTATTTGGGAAAAAAATTGAGTCAAATAAGACAAACAAAACTCGTAATAATTTCCTAGTCAAAAAAAGAATATTTCAAATGTATGCAAACGAACTTATCAAATTCATCTTTTTTGAGTGCATTTTTGTTTGTTTAATGTAAATATTATTGTATAATTTTTCTTTTGACTTTTGATGAAAGCTTGATCACCTTTTTATTCATAAATTCTTTTTGATTTGCATAAAAATTATACTTTGCATAGACACACACATACATGTGAATAGTGTAACAAATTACTGATTTCTGTTTTTTTATGACTTTGCAGAACGAAAACATTTGATATTGGAAAGAATTTATAGAAAATACTAAGGTTAATTCACAATAATCAGGGCAGCATTACAATATCTCGTAAAAACAAAAGTAAATAATGGAATGCGACGTATCACCAGCCGATTATTTACAACAACAACAACAAACCCAATCTTTTGAAGAGAAGGATCCGTTAGAATTACAACAGTTAAAGACTGAGCAGGAAGAAAATCACTTGCAAAATGTTAGTGTGGAAACCGAAGATCTATTTAAACAGGATCCTAATTGTAGTGGGACAGTTACTTATGATACACCATCAATATCGGGTGTGATTACAACAATATCTGGTCAAAAAATTCCAACTGCAGTTGTGGTTGATGCTGCTGATCATGTCTCTAGTGTGGAAAAGAATGAGACTGTTGTATCACAAACACCTAGACATACACATCATTTGAGAAAACCCGTCCCAAAACCACAACCATTGGTGCAAAACATAAAGTCAAATTCAAATCATCATCACCATCATCCACATAGACAAAAGTCTACAAATATCGCTGCTGAACAAAATCAAGCCTCAACAATGCGTGAAGTGCTTGCTTCAATTCCTGGCTTTAATATCAAGCCGAGTCGTCGTAGCAAAAAGAAAATGTCTACGGCAGCTCAGTTAGCTCAAACTCACGAAGGTTGTATTGATTTGGAAACTCCAGATTCAATATTAGTTGGAACTAATTTACGTGCATTATTAAATAATAATACATTTTCTATACTACCACCGTTATATCAACATAAGCTTATACAGTTGTTGCCTAGTGTCGATCGACCTACAGATATTCTGATAAATCCTGAACCCCCAGTTGTACCACAATCTATAGAATTAAAATCATCTAGTTTAAATAATGAATTTTTTAACCGAGCTTGTCTAGAATGGAGGGATCGACTAGCAGAAGGTAATTTTCATTTATTTAAAGTTTCTTGTACATATTTAATAATTTTACCTTTCTTTTTTTAATTCAAGGTGAATTTACTCCTGAAAACCAAGTTAAGCTAAAAACTGAAGCTGAAAAAGAAAAATCGAAATTAGATCCATGGAAGTTGAAACATTTTGAACCAATATGGGGTGAAAAAGGAAAAGCCAGTACTACAACCAATTTCTGTTCAAGTTCAACACTCAAATCTGAAGTTGTAAAAGAAGAAAAGCAAGAACTGGACCGTCCTGCACTAAAAACCACAATTAAACTACGTCCAACGACATCAATAGCTTCAAGTTCAACTGCAACGCCAAGTACTCTAGCTACAATGATAAAAACATCCCCAGTTAATTATACAACAACAACTTGTGTTTCTGTTACATCTCCAAAACGAACACGTACTACTGGTGCAATGACTCGATCCAGTGCTGCGGTTATGCAACAAACACCATCTAAATCCCCATCTGCAGTTCCAGATCTTTTACCAATACGAACAAAACCAATTCGATCGTTATATGCTACTTCAGCAACTGACACACCATTAAATACAATGTTAGAAAATGAAAATCAACAACAACAAACAATTAAAACTGAAATTGATGAATCTGATTCCAATAATAGACTTTCTTATCCAGTGAACAACTTAAAACGATCTCTCTCAACAGACAATGATGAGGGTATCACAGCAAAAGTGTATAAGGCGGAAAAACGATCTGAACAAACAATGACCATAACAAGTTATGAACAAAACAACGAGAGAAAACATGAAATAACACTTCAAGAATCTACATCAATGGATTCGGAACAGTATTCAGAAACATCAAATCCACAAAACCCATCAGGATTTATTTTTGATGAATCATCAGGAACTCCTTCAGAGAACAATAAAAGTGCACCTGTATCGAATTTTTCGGAGAATTCTCAGTTGGAAAATTTGAACGAAGCAGATTTATTCTACAAATCAGATAAAAGTTCACCAGATGAATCGCCTCAAATCGAGACAACTGAAGATGGACAAACAATTGAACAAGAAGATATTCAATATATTTATCAAAGCGAAGTTAGTTGTGGTGCTAATGAAGATATTTCGGCTTCTGTTGAGCCTAATAGTAATAGTAGTGGAACAAGTAATAGTAACACTACAACAGAAACAGAAAATAATTGTACTATTGAACAGCAAAATCATCAATTAAACGATGAACATCATTATCAACAGTCAACTTTTCATCATACCATCCAACAATCGAATATGCATCATATTGATAATAATCAAATTGAAATTGTAAACTGTGATAATTTAGGTGACATTATGCAACAAGTACAAGATCCTCAAAACTCTACACCAGATGAACCATCAATAATTAGTGGTGAAACACAACGAGATACAATTACTATGGAAGAACTGGGTATTCGAGTTCACAATGAAGAAATTGTTGCTGACCAAGATGCAACGGCCGATGAATTAATGCCAAGTATTCAAAATATGGACAATATTCAATTGGATGATCCAGATCAAATGGATGAGCACTTAACTGATGCAGTCAATTATGTATTGGAATCAGGAGAAATGGCAGAAGAGACAAGTAAAAGTTTATTTAAAAGAAAAATAGTCAAAATTTAACATTTTTTTTCCTTTTAGTTGAATCAAGCCTCTCAGTCCCCGTGGAGGAAGATGTTAAACCTCAAGTATACGAAATGGCGAAAAGTAAGTTTGATTCATAACAAAATATTTATTTATTTTAAAAATAATTTACCCTTTTTTTTAAGATTACAATGCGATCACGACGAGTAGCCAGGGAATAACTCTAATTTCACAGCATCCTAGTATACAAGTGGCTCATGTTCAGGATAAACAGATGCATCAAGCACAAGTCCAACAACACGCAATTCAGCAAAAACAATTGCAACAACAGCAGCAAGTAGGTTTCAATTTTCTTAAATTTTGATTATGACTGCTAAATGATATAAATTTCAGGCTCTCAGTTTGAAACATATGAACGTTGATGGTAATACATTTATAGTACCATCAGCAAATGAGTACGTTACTTATGATAAACAAGGATCTACAACTAGTGGAAGTAATAGATATCAAAATGTTCGTATTATTCAACAACCGGGTGAAAGTAGTAGAACCATATTACGATCACAATCACCACAATCTTTGACATCGGCACAAGAACAAATATTACAAGCCGAAATACTGTTTGAAGCTCCAGCAACAGCAGAGGCGAGTCTGAATTATTTTGAACTTATCAATTTTCTTTTCAAGTCTTACTAAATGTTTATTTTTTTATGCATACAGGTTAAAACAGAACCTGATTTAGTAATTGAACGATCACAAGGAGCAACGGATATGGAAGTTAGCAGTTCAATGATCTCAACAAATTCCAATCAACCAATGCATAATATACGCACTGAACAGTTATGTGATCCAAATTCCTTGGTAAATGTTATACCTACGTCAATGGGAGCAGGAGGCGGAAATATGGGTCTTGTAAGTAGTGGTGGAAATATTATTGTAGCTACAAGCAATTCAATTCGGACTCCCATCAACACATCTCAATTTTCAACAATTTGCATTCCATCATCGGCCGGAGTTCCTATACAAACATCAAATACAGGCACAACCAAAGCAATACAATTAAATCATAATTTTTTAATTCAAAAGCAGCAGCAGCAACAGAATCAACAACAACAAATTCATCATCATATCGCACCTACTCAGGTCCCAACAACAGCGATCCAACAATTGAATAACAAGATGCCAAAACAAATTATTTATACGCATCATCCAACGACAATTGTGAAGCAAGAAAATACTGGTGCAACACTTCAGCAGGGCACAGCATATCCTAAACAGAAAATTATAATGTCTAGTGCAAATATTCAACAAAAATCTGTGACCCAACAACAACAACAAGTAACTTTATCAAGTAACAACCAAGCACAGCATTTGCAACAACAACAACAGCAACAAATAACAATACCTCAAACAACAAGAACGACAGCTTTTGCACAACGTGTCACACATCAAACAGCTCGATTGCCAGGTACGCAGCAAGTAACCGTGAGACCACAAAAAAAAGATAGCAATAGTATTAATTCGATCATAAGTAATAAAGGTCGTGGAGGTCGGACAAACAATAGTGGAGGGAGACCACCACCTGGAGCTGTTAATCTAGAAAGAAGTTATCAAATTTGTCAAGCTGTTATCCTGAATAGTCCCAATAGACATCAATTAAAGGCACAATTGAGACCACCACAGGAATTTTTAGCATCAGGTGAGTTATTTTTTTCTTTGTTTCACATTTTAAGTCCATTTTAATTTTATTTATTGTATCATTTAAGCTGCTGCTGCGAAAAATAAAAATCATTCTAATAGTGAATCTACAACAACAACTTCAACAACGGTTGGCAACAAAAACATCTTAGTTACAAAGACCATTAACTCTGAAAAGGAAAAAACACAATATGGGAATGTAACTTCAAGTAATAAGGTTTGTTTTGCATTTCATTTATTTAATCGAATTTTATAAATTTCAATGATTGATTTTTTTTTATCTAGTCTTCGCGACCACAATTTCAACAAAAAAAGACAACATACATTCAACGACAACAGTCTCCAAACTTGATTGTAAGACAAGTGTATCAAACACCTGGAACTAATAATACTGGAACTGTTGTGGCTGCCAATCCAACTCAGCATGTTCAACGCATTAACCTGCAATCGATTAGTAATCCCTCATCTGAGCAACATATTGGTACAGCATCAATTGTAAATAATGGTAATGGTCAATATGTATTAGTACAACGAACTGGTATTATTCAAGAAAGTGGACAACAAAGAGCTTCAAGTGCACCACCGTCAAGCAGGCTTGCAGCACCTACAATACAAAATCAGGTCTGAACCAGAATTATATTAATAAAATATGTTTATTTAATTATACATTTATAACATTAAATAGATTCATGGAATTAATGGAATTCCTTTAAATATAGCGGGACGAGGACGTCCTGCCTCTGTTGATATTGACACAAACATCTCCGACCAGAGTCCTAATCCAGGAGTACAAGCAGTGACGCGTCGTGGTCCGAATCAAGGTAAAATCCATAAATCACATTGTATATCTCGGTCTGTCAATCTAAAAACCGTCAAACATAATTTTTTTAAATTAAGTCCAATTTTATACATATAAAAACAAATTAATTCTAGGTATTCCTTACAGTGACGCCAGTACAGATCCAAATTTACAAAATTTTGCAGTAACTGGAGAAAATTCAAATTCCTCGTCAGCCTCATCCATCGGTGGATCATCGGGAATTGGTGTAAATTCCGAACACAATTGCCACTGTTCTCTCAATGCAATGGTCATCTGTCAACAATGTGGAGCATTTACACACGAAGATTGTCAAAAACAAAAATTATGTGTTGCATGTGTGATTAGATAAGTGAAAAAAAAAACATTTATATTATTAAAATATATTCAAAAAAGATAAAACAAAAATTTCATAGTTAAAATTCTGTGTTAGAGACGAGAATAAAGAATGACTTTCAAAAAATTCAAATAAATTAACAAATTTAATGATAATAACCAAATGGACTGTACTATGAATAAAATAAAAAACGAAACGAATAACTTTGAACAATCACTTTTATAAAAAAAAAAAAAATATTTTGATTTTTTGCTAGAATTATAATATGATAGGAATTATCATCATCAAAACTATTCTTTGAATAAAAACAAAATGTAACATTGTATAAATTTAGTATTTACTGTCGGTGTGTTGATACACCTCCATTGAAAATGTACATAGAAAATTAATTTTATTAGTATTGTTTAGAAAACGACACTTACGTTAAGTTTTTTTTTTATATTCCATAAGTAAACAGAAAAAATGTTCTTAAACTATTTTATTAATGCTTTTATTTTAAGAATTAAGGTAAAAAAAAATTATGTATAAGAATATTTGTACTTTGACTGTACATACTAATTTTAGAGTTTAACATAAAAATATTTTTTAATGAGTCATTTTGAATTCAAATTACATTTCAAAAAAAAAAAAATTAAATTTCAAGGAAAAATTTGAAGTTTTTCTTATTTTTTTAATTTTCCGTTCATAATAGATTTTAATTTTAAGAAACACATTTTTTTGTAAGCCATTTCCATTCAAAATTATTTAAATTTCGAATTTCACAAGCCATATAAGTAAACATGCATAATATTTGTACATAGTTCTTAAAACAAAAACATCAAGGCAAGACATAAACTCAATCAATAAACACAGAAATGTAGAAATAAATAAAAAACGATAGAATGTAATAATAAAATAAACTAAAAATTAATTGACATATAACAGAAATTAAGCTTTTATCTGACAAAAAAAAACACATACCGAAAGTTAAAAAAAACACATTTTAATTGAAAAAAACTCTGTACTAATTTTTATTAGAAATTGATGTTACTGATCAAAGCATTTTAACTTAATTTTAATAATAAAACAAAAAACAAAAGGAAATCGTTTACCTACTAAAAACATAACATAAAAAAACATACAAATAAACCTTAAAGTAGTTAAAATACAATTAAAATTAAAATACAAATAAAAAAAAATATTTTAAAGGTAAACAGTAATTTTTTAATTTCAATTAGAATGAATTTAAAGTATTACAGAAATTTAAAAAATTTAAAAAAGATATCGTTAAAAATCATAATAAATTCAGAATACCAACCTTTATATTATAATAGTGTTGCATTGTAATAACCAAACTACGCAAATACAAATAATAAATAAAATACACTCAACACTCATTTATTAATATGAAAATAAAATAAATAAAAAAATGATTATAAAAAAAAAGTAATATTTAATGATAATAAAGAATTAAACACTACTACTTATAATAAAATTAGTTTTTTATTTCCGGATACCTTTTGCGCACTTCTAAGCGGGACAGTCTTAATTTTACATTTCATTTGGATATAAGAAATTTAGAAATTCTAACCATTGGACGTTTTAGAAAATTGCATTTCGATGAGACTCGTTTCATTGAATAAAATTAAATGTATTTTAAATAATCCGTCATTTTTTAAATTTTGAAGAAGCCACCATTATGAAATTTTTTGGGAAAACTGACGATTTGAATTTTTTTTTAGAAAAACTGTCATTTTGAAAAATTCCGCCATTATAAAAATTGGAAAAAATGGGCATTTTGAAAAGTTTTCTATTTCGAAGAATCTTTTTGAATATTTGGAAAAAAATACCACCTTTTTAAATCCTCCATTTTGAAATTTTTTGATAGAAACTTTCCTATTTTTAAGAATATAAAAAAAATCTGTCAGTTTGAAAAATTTCACCAATATGAAAATTTGAAAAATCGACTATTTTGAAAAACCACCGTTTCGAAGAAAGTTTTTGGAAAAAAATATCAACATTTTGAATCCGCCATTGTGAAATTTTTTGACAGAAAATTTGCTATTTTGAAGAATATAAAAAAAATCTGTCAGTTTTAAAAATTCCGCCATTATGAAAATTTGAAAAATCGACTATTTTGAAAAATCCACCGTTTCGAAGAATCCTTTTGAATTTTATGAAAAAAATTACCACCATTTTAAATCCGCCATTTTGAGTTTTTTTGAAAGAAGATTTGCTATTTTGAAGAATATAAAAAAAATCTGTCAGTTTTAAAAATTCCGCCATTATGAAAATTTGAAAAATCGGCTATTTTGAAAAATTAACCATTTCGAAGAATCTTTTTGAATTTTATGAAAAAAATTACCACCATTTTGAATCCGCCATTTTTAAATTTTTAGACAAAAAATTTGCTATTTTGAAAAATATAAAAAAAATCTATCAGTTTGAAAAATTCCGCCATTATGAAAATTTGAAAACAAATTTAAAAAATCGGCTATTTTGAAAAATCCACCATTTCGAAGAATTTTTTTGAAAAAAAATACCATCATTTTGAATCCGCCATTTTGAAAATTTGCTATTTTGAGAAATGTAAGAAAATTTGCCATTTTGGAAAAATCGTTCATTTTAGGAAAATTTTGGATTGGAAAAGTTTTTCGCAGTTTTCAGGTTCTGTAGATTTTGAAGGCTCAGGAGTCCAATCCCTAAACCCAATGTCAAAGGTAATGAGTTAAAGTGCATTCTTATAAGCTTCTTGATCCAACAAAAAAATCAGCAATTTTTTTAAAAAAATTTAACCATTTTTAACGGTTTTCAGGCTCTGGAGCCCAATCTCCAACAAACTAAACTTCAATCGTTCATTTTTTTGAAATAATTAAGTAAAACAAAGATTTTCACTTTCTTTTATGTTTTTTTTTTTTTTTATTTAATTATCAATATTTTAGGATTCTTCATCTCAGTTTTCTCCTATTCAAATATATATAATTTTTAAATTTAATTTAATTTTTTTCTGTATGTTCCTTTTATGTGTCGCGACAATACATAATAATGATTAAATTCATAAAAAATATACATAATTTATTTATCGTTTTTCTGTTACAAAAATTAAAAAAAAAAAATTTCATTAAGTAAGTAAAAAATGTTTATTTATCATCAACGTAAAAAAAATACAAATAAGAATGGGATATTTCTTGTGATTAAAGTGCAATTATACGTATGTTTAAATATGAAATGTGTCTTAAGATCTGCTAGAGATAAAATATTATTTTTATTTTCACTTTAAGGTAATTATTATTAAATTTATTCTTGCAGCAGCGTTGGCAGCACACAATCACAAAGCACATTTTCTTTCATTTTTTTTTGTTTTGTATTCTTTATTGCGACAAATTTTATCGTTACACAATCATTTTTTTTTTGTTAACTTAAACTTTACTGGGATATTTAATAAGTTAATTGAAATTTTTAATAGAATGATACTGATTGTTGCAGTTCTTTTGAACAATTAAAAATATAATTTTATTACATTCTCGTTCGTAATTTGCTTATACAATACTAATTTTATTTATCTCAAAAAAATTATGATTTGCTCTTAAAATTTAATTTATCTTAATTTTAATAAAGGAAATTTAATTTAATATTATAATAATAATAATAAATATATTGCAACTAAAAAGTTTTTTGAATGAGATTATTTAAATTTAACTAGTTCTTGAATGATTATTACAACACATTATTTTTTGATCAGGTTAAAATATCTATTTTAGGCATTATTTTTTTTTCTGAGGTTATAAGCACAAAATTGAAACGTGAATTCTATTTTTTTTTCATTATAACTTTTACCTAGTCTTAAATGAAATCCTCATTACAATTATTTAAAAGCAAGCCCAAATTTTTTTAATTGGTATCAAAATAGTTTTTTTTTCTCATGATGTCCATTTCCATTTAATTGATTGAATTTATTCTATAAACTATTTTGACTCGTAGCAAGTAGTAATGAAAAAAATACATAATTGCCATGGTTTACAGCAGATTACGATGGAATATGAGAGTTTTCGTTGTCGAAAATATTTCAAACCATCATTTTTTTATAAATATTTTTTTGTTAAATTTGAAAAATCTGAACATCACTGCATTGTATGAAGAGATAAAAGCTTAACTTTTGGTTCGAAATGTTTCTCACTTTTGAATTTGCGTCACATTGTACAAGTTGAAAATATATATCTGTGTTTTAATCGTTAAAATATCTTTAAATTAATCTTTAAGTGTTGTAGTTCTACTGCTAATTCAACTTTCCATTTCTGTAAAAATAAGAAGAAACGGGAGCTCTTAATTTAATTCAATACGAAATTCAAGTAAAAATTTTGAAGGAAAAAAAATCATACATACCATTTTTTTCAATTATGAGTTAAAAATTAAGTTAAATTAAAGCTACATGCAAAATAAAAATATTCTAAGCGGTGGAAATGGGTTAAAACAAATATTGCATTGTATTGTGGCATTGAAATTGGGATCAATTTCAAATTGGGCATCACAAGTCTCAAAATAGTTTCGCGTTCCTCCCCCATTGAATTTTTTAACTTAAACTCGCAAAATAAATTTTTTTCAATATTTTTCTTCAAAAATTCAAAATTTTGAATCTAAATCCTTTCAACTTTCGAGGTTATGTACTTCAAAAACCCAGAAATTTATTAACATGGTCCAAAATTTTCTGAACTTTTTGATTTTCTGGGAAATTCAAAAATTTTGTGAAAAAACCGTTATTTTTGACCAAAACTTTTGAATTTTGGTTAAAAACCGTTATTTTCGACCAAAAGTTGTTCGAAAACATTTTATTAATATGAAAATTGAAAATTCTAATGATGAGGCTACCTCGGCTGGTAAAAATAAGACAAAGTTTCAGAAGAAACTATGGGTCTAAGATGTCCAAGAACAGCTGTAGCGAAGTTTTTCCTTTGTAACGTTTGGTCGATGTGAACTAATATGAAAGTATTATAATTAAAAATATATCATCCACCCCCCATAATTTTCCCCCCTCGATTAAAACGCAAAATTTTTTGAAACTTGCAATGCCCTAATTTTACTAAACTAATAAACGTGCATTCAAATCCAAATTAAACACAAAAATATACAAATTGCGAGTTTTATTTTCATAAAAAAAAGTTTACAACAAAAAAAACTCATTAAAATCATAATTAAATTATTACATTTCATTGCAAATTTAAATCTTAACTCTAAATTTTCTATTCAATTTGAACATGTTTTGTACAAAAAAAATAATAAAATGACTAAAATAAAAATAAAAATGTTCGAACTGGATTTATCACAGTTTATCAGTTGCTGAACAAAATAATCTCCGTTGTCTGAATGCTTTTACCCGTGTTTTTTTAATTTCAATTTAATTTCGTACCACCTCAGTCTAATAAAAAAGATGCTAGCCAACAAGCACCTGACACAATTGTATTTTTTTTTTGTTGAAATTTAAAAGAAAATCAAAAATTCAAATTTGTGGTGGAATTTTAAAAGGAGACTGTACAAAATTTAAAAAAAAAAATAATTCTAAACATACAATGATTACATTCATCGAATTGATTATTTGACATGACATTCAATGAAAAACAAAAAAAATGTAACATTGAGAGGAAAAATATTTACAAAAGGCGTGATTCAAATGAAATCAATTGCATTTAAATTATTTTGAAAGTGCTGTGCAAATATTAGTTTTTGTGTTTTTTTTTTAATATTGGTGAATTTAAAATTAAAAGCAATCGTGATTTTTTTTTATAACTGTTAGTCCTAAAACATGAAATTTATCTACAATTTGATGTGCTGTTCAATTTTTTGTTTTAAATTAAATTAAAGTGAGAGTAAAACACATAAAGCAAACTACTTTTTATCTAATAATGGTGCTGTTTCTGTTTCTGATGAAAGCTTACTACCAATTAATTTGTCAAATCCATGATTGACTACGGTTTTTTCTACAAATTTCATTAATGAATTACCTTTAAGCATTGAATTGCGTTTCATTGATTCATCACTTATGATTTTTTGTGGTGGCATTCCACCTCGAATGCCGGTGACCACGTGACCTTGGCCAGCACGAATTGGTTTAGCTAAGAAAATAGAAAAGGAAAAATTAAAATGATGCGAAAGATTTAATTTAAAAAAAATTTCATTACCAATTTGAGCTTGTGGTCCTCGACGTGCTAAATTCTTCTGTCTCACAGCTTCCTTGATACGATCCACTTCATATTGGTATCGTTTTCTATCACGCATTGCACCTTCTTTGGCTTCTTTTAATGCGGTTTCTAGTGCTTTGACACGTTCCATTGTCGTGCGCAGACGTTTTTCTAACTTTGGTAGCTCACAACGCAAATCAGCATTGTCCCGAACTAGTTGTTTATGCACCTTTGTGAGTTGTTCTAAATTGTTTTCTAGGAAGGAAATCTTTTGTTTTTGTGCTAACGAACCACCATCATCTTCGGTTTCCTCTGAATTGATTGATTTCTTGATTCGAGTCTATTTTAAACAGAAAATTAGTTATTAAAAAGTTAATTTTGGTGTCATACAAAATTTTACCTGTAAATCTTGAACAAACAATTTACGCAAATTATGTAATGTCTGCAACTCCTTTGAAACTGTATCTTCAAGTCCTTTAAGGTCTTGTCTTGCTTGTTCACGACGTTCATTTGCCATGCTATAAAAAAAATTGTAAATTAATAACTCACAAAATAATGAAAATTATTAAAACTCACGTCAATTCTTGCAATTTAGCACTCTTTTCTTCTTCCTCTTTCTTAAGCTTTGAATAATCTGCAGTCATTTGCTGTTGAGCCAAATTTAATTTTTGATTGAAACTGCAATGAAAAATAAATATATTTAATTACAAATTATATGAATCTCAAACAATAATAATTTACGTACTCTTTAAGCTCATTGATCATTTCTTGTTTCTCAGAAATTTCATCACGTAGTGCCGCAACTTGTTTTGTATGAGCATCTCTGAGTTGATCCATTTGATTTTCAAATGCAACACGTAATTGATCAGCTTTTTGTTTTTCCTCGGCATTAACTGTCGTGACTTGTTCAGCTGCTTTAAGTTTAGCACACTCTTCACGCAAAGCATCCACATTTTCTTCTAGTGTACGTTTCTTATTTTCTGCTTCACGCATTGATTCCTGTAAACTCTTCATTCTAGCTTCATGTTGAGAAATGAGCAGACGGCATTCACCCAAATCTTTTTCATATTCATGCACTTTTTTATTGGAATCTTGTTGTTGGTTTTCTAAATTCGTACAACGTTGTGCCAAATTTTTGGCTTCTGATTTCATTTTATTAATAAATAATCGAGCTACGGTGAATTCTTCTTCCATTTTACCAGGATCTGTATTAAGTTTCAGATCAGTGGCGGGATCGGTGCATAACGCATGACCAACTTCAGCTAAATCTTTCAATAAATTTGACAACATTTCGTTGATACGTTTCTTCTGATGTGCTGACATATCTTTGAGTTGTTGAAGTTCGGTAGTGGCATTATTCAAAAGTTGTTGTTTTTGTGTCAAATCCTCATTGATTGCGTCCATCTCCTTATTTTTGGTGTCAATTTCTTGAGATTTTTGATCATAATTTACCGCAAGTTCCTCAAGAGCTTGAAGTACTTCTTTAACTTCTTCTTTTGCACTCTCATTTTCTTGTTGAATACGAGTCATTTCGGTTTGTAAGTTTTCAAAGTCACGTCGAGTACTTGCAATAAGTTCTTCTTGTTCTTCAATTTGCTCCTTAAGTTTCTCCACATATTGTGATTGCTGATTAATTTCTTCATCTTTATCATCTAATTGTTGGTATAACCTTTCACGTTCGGCTTCTAAGCGGGCACGTTCATCACTACTGATTGATCCAACCATAGCAAGACCAGCTGGAGTGGCTGGAGTTGGGGCAACATTTGAAGGAACTTCTGCAACTTCCAAATTTGGAGTACTTGCTTCCATTGGATCAGCCATATTAAATTGCTCATCTGCACTGACAGTTTCTCCAGCTCTCCATCTAGCCAATTCAGCTTCCAATCTTTCTAGTTTTCCCTTCATTCTTCCATTCTTTTCTTTTTCACGCTCATATCGTCGTTTCCATTCTTCGGCAGTAAGTTCCTCATTAACACAAACAACATTCTTAACTGTTTTAGCACGTTTACCAAAATCTAATGTTGATTTGGTTTCGGATTCGTTAAAGCTTGCTGGTGAACAACAAATGACAATGGTTGTTCTTGCATTACCACCAAGTGATTCTTGTAAAATACGAGTCAATTTGGAATCTCGGTATGGTATGTGCGTTTTATTTCCATCGGCAAGTGCCGAAATAACATTTCCCAATGCCGACAATGATTTATTGATGTTCTTTGCTTCATCAAGCACAGCACCTTCAGCACCTGTCTTTGATACTTTCTCCGAACCAGCCAAATCGACCAAATACAACTTACCCGACAACTTTTTCTGATTCTCCAAATTTTCTTGCTTGACATTGATCAAGAAAACCGAGTGAGACCGTGACGAATGTTCATTCATATTTGTTACAGCAACATGTCGATTTGATTTGCCCTCTTCAATTACCTCAAAGACATCCTCCGGACTCGAGACAAAACGTTCTGTTGCTCCTTTTACATAAGGCACACGATTTTTATCTTCGTGAACACTCAAATTCACCTTTGACACATCCAGTAAATCACGAATTTTATCCATGTAAATTTCATAGTACGATACTTTGATATGGAATTCCAAATTCATTTCCATACTGTAAATATGATTGAAAATGTCATTGACAATACGTGGAATGATACCTTGTTTACCAGGATCACCTGCAAAGCAAAAATAAGGAAATAATAATAAAAATTGAAAATTAATTGTCAAATTGAAACAAACCTAGAACACCTTCCATTGTATGAGTTTTACCGGATGATGTTTGACCGTAAGCGAAAATTGTTCCATTGTAACCAGCCAATACATCGGCCACAATTGATCGGGCTGCTTCATTATAGACCTTTTCTTGTGTAGCATTTGGCTTGAAAACTTTGTCAAACAAGTAAACTTTACCCTGTTACATGAAAATAAAATAAAATAAATCGAATCATATTACAATTCAAAAAAAATAATGAAGTCATAGTAAAAATCAAATGTTAGTGCAACCATACGAATAACAACCTACACAATTGCATTATGTTTCACATTAATTTTCAATGAATTAAAGATCCAAATAATAATTGAATGAACGAATTGCAGTACAATTCAATTTTTTTGTATACTTAAAAGATCATTAAAACCGACATAGTTATGCTTGCGTAATATTTAATATTAAGATGCTTAATACAAGTAAATTGTATAATTTTTTGAGCACATTAATGACTAATATTTTTTATTCCTTTATTGTTTCATATTCTAATACGTGTGTGTATTATGTGTGCGTGAAAAAAAACTCACTTGTTCTATTCATAAGAAATTCAAAAAATTTTGGTTGAGTGATCACGATACTGAACAAAACTTATTTGGTCAGGTTGATACTAATTTTGAATGAATGAAGATCAAAAAAAAATTAGAAAATGTAAAATAATCAATGAAAATTAAATCACAATGAATCAGGACGACTATAAATAGGTGTATCATCATTCATATTCACTTTGGGACCGTATGATTTTGAATGAAAAGGAACAAGTGAATTTTTTTATTACTCAAGGTCGATACAAATTACTCATCATTTCGCTGAATTGTTTGTTTATTCAATACCAGCTCAATAAAAATCGGATTTGAATACAAATTTTTGTTTGGCTTTTATAAGAACCGATATATAATTGATGTAATTAACCGTGTAAAAGAACATGAGAGAGAAAGTTTGTTCACCTGAGTGTTGTTTGTACTGTGTTTATTGTAAAAATATGAATTTAATGAATGTAATTTTGTAATAGAATCAATCAAATTTCAATTTTTTAAAATGCAAACACGAACTTTCGTAATGAATTTAAAAAGTTTCAAGTTTTCAAAGAGTTGCATAGGCGTAAAAATTAGCATTTAATTTATGAAATATCATATTTTGCTCTAGAAATATAATTTTTTTTTATTGTTAAATTAAATCGACGTACATTAAGCACACGTCGTATCTCTTGTAATATTATACATTCATATATGAAAGAAGGAAGAAAGGTGTGATGTAAAAAAATGGCCAACAAAATATATATTTTTTTGTCATTAAATTTACAATGATTTTCATTCACTGAGCACTACATTTTTCCTTCAATTAAAAGACATTGAAATTGACAGTGGAACTTACACCAATTGAAAGACAATTCTCTTCAGGTCCTTGTGGAAATTTGACAATAAATTTTGAACCAGCTTTTTCTTCCGAGTCATTTAATGGTCGAAAACGACATACAACTTTGATGCTGTCTTCAGCGGGTATTTCACGATCTGCAGACATATTTTCACACTTTATTTTGATTTAACACAATTGCATACTAGTTTTTGCACTAATTTGAAGTATTTTCGGCAATTTTTACAATAGATTTTACACCAAAAACAGTAAAAACTTGATAAGCAAATTATTTCTTTTTTTACTCACGCACGTACAGGTAATACAAACTCGTACACACGTACAAGAAAAAATTTGACAGAATACCATCTGGTGGCACGAATTAAACTAATTTTTTTTTGTTTAAATTTTCAGTTGAAATTGTCAGTGATTTTGACAATTCAAGACAAAGTTCACACGATCCAAATTAATATCTCATCTTTATGCCTTTTAATCGTTTTTAACCAAGGACATGTTTTAATTTAATGTGATACAAACTTATAATTTTGTACTTTTGTCAACGGTCGTGTTATTTCAAAGGTTTTGTTTTCAGTCTGCACTCCAAATGTGATCCATTTCCAACTAAGGCCATTGCAATTTTCGTTTTTTTTCTCGTCGCAGTCCGACTCATAACACGCTTCTACAAATTGGGGAAAATGGAGTCGCAGCGCTATCACTATGATTTACAAAAAGTATGGACAAGATGTGATTGAATGCACCCTTTTTAAGATCTACAACAAGCCAGAGACGGTAGATATCAATTTTTTAATTTCTATTAAAATAAGGCTATTTTTGAAAGTTTTAGGTAAAACTGAAATTTTTATATGATTTTTCACTACTAACTCATTCGACGCCGCTCCTTGAAATATTGAGTTTGAACAAAAAGTTTTTCTATGATTTTATTCTTCGATGAAAATTTCAGGTTTCATATAAAAATTTTACAGGAGAGCAAAAATAAAATACGTATAAGTGCTACACAAATACATACAGAAATGTTGTATTAGAATGAAAAAAAACCCAATTTTCCTTAAAAGTTTAGCTCATAATTTTTCAGTTTTTGCTTTAAATTCAAAAACGATTCAACTGTTTGATACAAAATATCTTAAATTTAGACTCTAAAAAATATTGACAAAGAAATTTTTTGATTTGAACGAGAAGAGAGACCTCAAAGTAGGTGTTGCGTTGACGCAACCGATGACGCGAAAGAGTTAAATGATTTTATTGTTTAAATAAAGAAATTTTTATTTTTTAAATATTTTTTTAATTTTATACTTAAATGTGAAAAATAAGGCTTTTGAATCTTATTTTATAAGCATTCACTTAAGCCTTGTTTCTTTACTTTTAAGTGCGAAACCGCAAAAGTTCTATGTTCAAAATCTTCTTATAATCGTTGTGATGTTTTATTAACTAACCTTAAAAGAGCGTTAAAGTGCAATAAAGTGTATAAAAGTACAACAAAAGGTTTGAAGAGCATAAAAGATTTCAAACTCAAAGAGGGCTTAGGTGTAAGAAAATGTAAAAAAAGTGTAAAGAAGAGCAAGAATCAGGAGCAATCAAGTGCATAAAAGTGTAGTATAGAGCAAAAAAGATAACCAGGAAGAATAAAAATCACCCTGTATATTCCCATCACGAATTTCAGTGAAAATCATGGGGGGTGGAACTTTATACCTACATCATTCTTTTCTCGGCCTAATTTTAAATGAATTAGTAAAAGTGACGAGAAACACATAATAAAATTGGAACAGCCTTAATGTCATACGTGTTCATAAAAATTGTCAGAAAAAAAACATGAGAATTAATTAGAAAAAATCAAATTATAGTAAAAATACATAATTTGTAAAAGCAAAACAACTAAAAACAATTTAAAATTAATCAAATTATCGTTGTGAATAGACAAATACAGCAGCTGTAATGCGGCTTTAATACAATATTGAACTAAGCAGACTCGAGTACATGATAACATTCAAATTAAAATCTTAAATTTTCAGCTTTTTTTTGTTTAATTTTCACATTCAACTAACAATATTTGTGTGTGTGAACTTGTCTTTTTCGTAAGAATAGTGTAATCAATTCTCAATAATAATTAAAATGGATGATGATTTAAGTAGTCCGGCTAGGAAAAATGTTGTGTATCAATTTTTTGTACGATTAGGACAGGTATGTGTGATTAAAAAGTTTTTAAAATTAAATCGGGGACACAATTCATTTTCACATGACGTCACAGTACACTCGATACTTGTGCTGATTCATTTAAAATATAGAGTGATTGATTAATTATTAATTGTATCAACAGATTTATCAAACTCAATTAGATCGAGTTACTCCGCATCCCAGACCACGATGGATCGCCGCCATACTATTAATATTTATGTTTTTACTAAGAATATTTGCTAAACAAGGCTGGTATATTGTTACATATGCATTAGGCATATATCATCTAAATTTATTTATTGCATTTCTTACACCAAAAATTGATCCTGCACTTGATTTGGATGGTGAGTCATAAAATGAATATTTCATTGATAATATTGATAAGAGTTTTTTATTTGTTATAGATGACACAGGACCTGAACTTCCTACAAAATCTAATGAAGAATTCAGACCGTTTATTAGACGGTAATTAATTTTAAATTAAAAATGAACCAAAATTTTATTTTTTAATGTTTTAGGCTACCTGAGTTTAAATTTTGGTTGTCAGTAACGAAAAGTACATTGATCGGAATATTCTGCACATTCTTTGATGCCTTCAACATACCTGTCTTTTGGCCAATTCTTGTTATGTATTTTATCACACTCTTTTGTATAACAATGAAAAGACAGATTAAGGTAAATTTTCCGCATTAACTTTCAATGTACCCATTAAAATTTTATTTAATTTACACAGCATATGATTAAATACCGATACTTGCCATTCACTCATGGAAAACCACGTTACCAGCAATTAAATTCAGAAAAGTGACAATTAAAAGCACATTCATTGCCTGCTTCAAGTATTGCAGCTGATTCAGTGACACCGATACCAGCTAATGTTGCTCTAGTGGCAGAACAAGAAGCAGTAAAAGAAACGAAAGCCTCAGTAGCCCCACCACATATATTAACCGTTGTCTAAGAGCAAAATCAAATCATTTTAACACACAACATCAAAAGACTATCAATAATAAAAAAATATCATGTTGATAGAGTTAAGACAACAACTGATTATCTTATGATCTTTTTTTACATATAATTTTATGTTGCGTGTTATATTTTTTTAATTTTGAACGGTTCAATTTATTCGTTTCTTTAGATAAGCAATGTTTGTGCTTACATTGTAATTTATTTATTATTTTTTTTATATATAAATAAATAATAAATGCTTAGTATGATGACAAATTTAAAAGTATGCATATTCCTTCATGATTTATAAGTAAATAAAACATAAAATCCTTATCATTCATAATATTATTAGTTAGTTATCAAAATAATTTAAAAGTACTAAGCAATTAAATGTAATATAAAATTCAACTTTTTCTTCTGTTTCTTTTATCTTTAATTTCATATAATTTCAAGATAAAAAAAATGAATTTCTTTAAAGAAACTGTACTAGTTAATATATTGTGGAAGACCAAAAATTACTTCTTAGATTAATTCTTTATTCAATTTACATCGACTTAACTCATAAAAAAATCTTATTTTGAATTCATCAAAAAAATGTTTCAATTCTCTGTTGTAATCAAAGCTAAATTATAGTTTTTAAGTTAAATGTATTAATTTTAAATAATTTCAAGAATTTATAAGTGGGAAAACATTCAATAAGTAAAAAAAATTAAAAAGCAAGAACTAAAAGTAATAAATCAAATGGAAATTAAAAGTAAAAATGAGTCACTATAACATTTATACTATTCATTGAAAATTATAAGAATTTATTAAAAGTGAAATAAAAGTCTTAATAAAATGGAATTTTTATTTACCCATTCGATAATTTTGTCATGGTTTTTAATGTGCTTATCGTGATTTTTAATATCTCGTAGTGAGAACGTAAGCAGATTATATTTGACAGCTCATTTTGTATAGATACACATACAGAAACTTCAAAAATTCTGTACGTAAATAGACACTGTCAAATTTCCACTTGCGTACCCACTAAGAGAGTAAGTAGATTATATTTGATAGCTTATTTTGTGTAGATACGGAAATGTCAAAAATCTTGTTCGAAATCATGGATTGTCAAACTTTTACCTGCTGATCTGGTAAGTCCGTAAAACTTTTCTAATAGAACAGCATTCATTTTGACGTTTGAAATTTAATAAATGTCAAATGAAATGTCAAGTGAAATTCTATCCTATGAACTTTGCTAGTAATTTTTTATATTTTAGTTACTAATATTATTTGATATTTTCAGTTAAAATTAGAATTTGTTAAAATCCGAGTAATTTTGGTCAGGCTCTGGAGCCCAATCCATGCGCCCAATCTCAAAATAGTTATGAATGATCCTTGAAGGCTCCTCTATCTAACAAAAAAAACTCGGACCGATGAACTATTCCGGAGTTATGGATAGCGAGCAGTGACAAAGTGTCAGAGTGACGGCCGACGGTAGCGGATTGAAAATTTCTAACGGCCCACAGTGGGTTATTTACACTTTGCTACATTCAAAAATTGATTTCGGTCGATTCAGAGCAGATACATCAACCTTCTATAGCCTAAAATTTTTGGAGATGGAATAAGCTTTAAAGGAAAAATATAGCTAAGAAATTGGCACGCGGTTCGCTCACACGATGGAGTTAAAGATGAAAAAAATGATCAAAAATCCGTTTTTTTTGGATGTACGGTCTAAGTAATGAGGATTTTGTGTAAATCAAAGTTAAAACTCTAATTTTAATTATAGTTCATCGATTTGAATGTTTGATTTGTGAGCGGGATTGATCCATTGAACAATCATAAATTGGCCAGTTTTGACATTATTGGCCATTTCTTAGCTATATTTTTCCTTTAAAGTTTAGTCCATCTCGAACATTAGAACAAGCTATAGAACGTTGATTTATCTGCTCTGGATTGTCCAAAATCAACTTTTGAATGTAGCAAAGTGTAAATAACCCACTGTGCGGCCCTGACATTTTGTATGATTTTTTTTACAAAGTTACGCTAAGCTTAACTTTTACAAGACAATCGACTGAAACTTTTCTAGCATTTGCCAGATTGTTCGTATGGCCAATACGGCACTGTCGGCCGACAAACAAAAATGAAAACTAATGATGAAATATTATACAAAACACGACAAAGACATTAAAAAATGGGAAACATTTTTCCAAAGGGTAGTGTTAAGATAAATTATAATAACTTTGTCAAAAATTTACTATGTAAGTATTTCTGGTCATAAAAATCTTTTCAGCATAATTTGAGATTTACATGTCTCGTCAAAGTAACGTTGCTATAAAAATTAAAATTTCAAATTAAAAGTACAATATTGCCTACAATATTCTGTGAAATGGCAAGTCTTTAAAATATGGTACCATAATGGAAAAGTACAATAAAAAATATCAAAATAAACATGAATGAAAATTAAAAGGAGAAAATCGAAGAAAAACTTTTATTTCACATATTTTGAACTTTAATTCGATTTTTGATAGGTGATGAAAAATTAACAAAATTTTCAAAATGTTTCAAATTTGCTTGACACAGCGATAATTCATCGAATTTTCTACTGTAACGCAATCTGCAGTCTCAATCGAAAACTAGCTATTATTCTATAAATTTAATATCATAAAATTTTGTCCTCTTCTTGTTTTCTACTTTATTATGAAAGCAAGACAATTATAATTGCAAAAAATATTGTTAGTTAATAGTTAAAGTGCTATAAAATTGTATTGAGTGAAAATTTAGTAATATAATTGTCATTAAAAGCACATAAATTATGTGGTAAGTTTGCGACTTCCATTTTTTGCAAATAATAATTTACTCTGTGTATATACACCTTGAATATATAACAAATAAATATATATATACAGACATTATGTGGTGCAGCAGAACTAAGGAAATTATAAATTGAATTTATCTTTTCTATGAAAGAAGAAAAAAATCAACATTAATTTTGTCTAAGTTAATTTTTCGGTTTTATGTGCATTGAAATTCATAAGTGATTGTGCTAAAAAAATCTAAGAAAAAACTGTAAATTGATGTGTATCTTAATAAAAGAAAAAGATAAGGTATCAGAAAGCGGTTAGTTAGTGTGATCAATCGTCCATTCATTAAAAAGAAAATGTTGTTTTCATGTTTCGCAGAATAAATATTATAAAAAAAAGTTTGACTCAATAAAATTTTTCATGAATGTACTATATGTGTCTATTCATACATATTTATATGTGTGTAATTGTATTGGACCACCATTCACACACATATTATGAATGTTATGGAAAAAAAATCTAAATTAAAAGTAAAACAATTATGAATCATTAATTGAAGTGACTATGATTCGATGATAAATTAACGGTATTTTTGTAATGTAATTGTGATATTACATCCTTATTTACTTTTATTTCATAAAACTTAATAAACAAGAAGAATAATCTAATGAGGAAACTCCCACAAGGAACATTTTTCTTTGACATCCATCTTTTTCATATGATCACTATCCATAGAGGACCCGTATAGCATTTGTATGTCCATGTGTGCCCCTGTAGTGTAAATACGCTGCAGATGTTATTTTATTCTATTCAAGCAATGTGTACTGTTTCTATTCTGTATTATTATTATTATTTAAAATTGTACAATTGAGTACGAATTTCACTTTGTTCTCTATGCTATTTATTTAAAATATGCATTAAATCTACATGAATTCAAAACAAGAGAAAAAAATCATGCAATCTATGGATATACAACAATAATAATGAAATATTAAATAAATACTCAAAAAAAATGGAACATGCATTGGATCTGTTCTTGTTTGACTGACTCGGTTTTTCTGGTAGTTGCACAAGGGCACGAAACATATGTTATTTACGTGATTTTGCCACTCATTTACATCACAAAAGTTTTAAATGTTCAAAAAATCGTAAAATATAAGAACAATAATTAAAAGAATAATAAAAAGAAAAAAGAATATAATAGCAATAAATATTTTTTTGGACAGGGTGGACACGAATTTACATTTTTTGATAAGTTTTTTTTCATTTTTCATAAAAATTTAATAGTTTCATATAATTTCACTTTAAAACATTGATTTCCTTTTTCATATACAAATATTTGATGGAAAACTAGTGTCAAAATGGTGGTATTTCTATGTATAATTTTGATTTTTAATGTGACATATGATGTCTATGACTTGTAACTTTTGATCTTTATTATGTGTTTTTGTACATTTATACAAATTTAATGCAAAATGATGTCCTGTCCACAATATAATTTTATTAGGTTGACTATCGTTACCCGCTGAACGACGAATTGCTATGTATATAGTGAAAATATAGCCATATAAATCTCTAATCACACTAAATTTTGGTTGATGGTCTAACGCCATCAGGGTGGCCACAGAGCAAAAAACCCCCTAAACAACGAATCTCTATGTATATAGTAAAAATATGGCCATAAAATCCCCTTAAAGGAACTATATTTTGGTTTATGGTTTAACGCTATATAAATACTATATTTTTGATTCATTCATTTAATTTGGGGGTTGAGTTTTTACAATGCCACGTTACAAGACGTTTTGCGAGGCAAATGCTCAATATTTTGAAGAGTACAAACAATGAAGAGCTTTGAAAACTCCCCAAAGACCCTCGCTCCTTGTTGAGTAAGTATATTTTATTAAAAGATATTCTTAACAGGCGAGAAAAACTTAACCCTCACATTTTCACAGTAAAAAGTTTTTAAGGTATATTGTATCGCTCGCTCAGTACATAAAAAACACTTTGCCTGTGTATAAGCATAGGCTTTGTCTCTTTTATGCACGGAACAAGCCAAATATATAAAGCATATTTATTCATTAATATATAGATAAAATATAGTCAAAATAAAATATGCGTTTTTCCATTAGATTTTTGCCCAAAGGGTACGTCATTCATAAAAACACGGGCGTTTTCCATGCTTCATCCCTTATTCTCATGCGAATTTATTGCTATGAAAAAAAAAATAAAAACAATTTTAAAAATGACGACATTTAACTATTTTAGCAATGTAATACATTTTTTACGAATAGTGAGAATGAGAATCAAGAATAAAAAGGTCATCATTGTATACTATAGTGAATGATTTTCCACACGTTTTTACATTTTGCTTTTAGATATTTACATATAAAATGAGCCAAGCCTTCTAGTCATGTCAGTAGCTTCTTTTTTTTGTTTGTATTTATATTTGTTATATTTCTTTTTGATAAAACTGTAACGATATAACTCTGAAACATTATATATTTATTTAAATTAACCCATTAACGGCCGCTCATCGATTTTTCGACCAGTAAATTTTGAGCTTGATTTCTCCTCTTCGTACAAGATTTTTTATGTATTTCTATGATATTATACGACACTTTAAACTAGCTCTCCTTTAAAATTTTTGTATAAACCTCCAAAAGTTTTGCCCTAAACTTATTAATTCTAGGCGAGGCCGTTAATGGGTTAAATAAAATACAGTGAATCAAAAATGTTTGCAATTCAATTATTAATTTTGTCATTTCTTATCAATTTCATTGAATTTGTGACTCAATCATAGTTGTCTGAAAATTATGCATATTAAAACTCTTGGTTTCAATATAAGTCAAATAACTGTCAATTTAACACCTGAATAAATGTTTCGCTTTCAAGAAAAATATTTGCAAATTTAATTTATTTTGATATGATTTTTTATTAATTGTGAATATAAATTCCTGAAATCTGACCATTGATCAAAATTTAAAACATTCAGAGATGGACGAGTCAAGGTATGCAAAAATTCTTGTTCTAGAATTATTTTACATGACTTACGTTATAAAGTCTGTTATTAAATCTATGAAACACATATCCATTAAAATTCATTTAATAGAGATGAATAATAACGAGATTTATATTACGTTCAATTAGTTAATATCTTGTTTTTTTTTTGTCTTTATGTCATTTCCATATCAAAATATTCTATTTATTTTACAATTTACGATACAATTCATTGGAATGTTCTGAAATAATAAAGGAAGGCATATATGTTAATTTGATGTGTGTTCATCATTTTATTTTATTTTATAACCTTTTTTTTTAATTTTAGTTTTAAAAGTAAAAATTATCATAATATTCATAGAAAAACAGCCAACCAGGAAGTTATCGCTTAATTAGGATATCAGAATAGAGATCGTTTGTCAATTACAAATCTTTTATTTCTATTTTTGGTTCTGTTTTAAAGACAATATATAAATATTTACAACGAATCATTATGATATATGGAAGAAAGTAAAACACATGTGAATAAATATTATAACAGGCAAGCGCCTGTACATTCAAATAATACTAGAAGGAAAAAAAATCAATTTATATGCGGGGCATAACTCGTAACGTAGTTGAAATAGTGGATAAGAAATAGTTAAAATGACTTATATAATAAAAATGAAAGAATTTTTCTCTTGATAGGATGAGTGATAAAAAAAAATATGAAAAAGTTTTATGTTTAAGTCAAGTGCATTTTAAAACTTACATTTTCTGTTTTTTTTTATATTTAATTTTAGCGAGCAAAGTATTATTGGAGCTCGTGCGTCTGTAATGGTTTATGATGATAACCAGAAAAAGTGGATTCCCTCGGGAACGTCATCTGGTCTTAGTAAAGTTCAAATTTATCATCATCAACAAAACAATACATTCCGAGTTGTGGGTCGAAAATTACAAGATCATGAAGTCGTTATAAATTGCTCGATTCTTAAAGGACTTAAATATAATCAGGCAACGGCAACATTTCATCAATGGCGCGATTCAAAATTTGTCTATGGACTAAATTTTTCAAGTCAACAAGATGCTGAAGCGTTTGCTAGAGCAATGATGCATGCATTGGAAATATTAAGTGGTAGGATACCAGCACCGCTGGGACCTGGCTTAGGATATGATGAAGATATGGGTTATAGGACAATGACAAGAGAAGATGCAGCAATTATGCAACAAAATAACAATAGTTTACCGAATAATGTGATCTCGCCACAAACACCAACAAGCATACCACAAAGTCCTCCACAGCAGGGTCATCATCGCACCAATAGTGCTCCACCAGTACCTCCGCCGGCACAACAAGTCCAACCAAAACCGAATTATCAGCAACAACAGTCGCAACAAGGTCAAATCTATGTACCATCGCAAGTGAGTACCCTCTTTATTATAAACGACAATTCAATTGAGTTCATTAATTTTTTTTTCATTTCATTGAAACAGCAATATAATCAACAGTTGCAACTGTATCAGGGACAAGGCCAAAATCAAGTGAATATGATACCACCTCAACAACAAATACCGAATAGTCAGTCACAACCGAATGCTCGCAATGGGCCTATTTATGTTCCATCGAATGTGTCAAAAGTAAATCAGCAACAACAAGTCCAACAACAACAACAAATTCCAAATCCGCCTAATATGTTTGCACCACCAAATCCTCCTCCTATGCAGCAGCAACAACAACAACAACAAAACCAACAACAGGTGCCTCAAGCACCACCGCAACCAATGATGAATAATTATGGACATCAGGCAAATGGTGGCTATGGAAATCAGGGTCAATATGGATCTCAAGCTGTAAGATTGAATTAAATTAATAAAAAAAAATATAAAATCAATTATTTTTCTTTAGCCTCAAGTGCCACAAGTAAATAGTCCTCCACAAGCTGTTCCACCACCTCCTGACTTTGGAAATAATGGAATGTCAATTCCAGCTCCTCCTCAAGTAAGTCTTCTTCCTTCAATGTTTTGTTTAGAAAATTATTTAATAATTTAAATAAATTTAAAGCCTCCTGCTGCACCAATGCCAATGCTTGGTGGTGGAGGTCCACCTCCACCTCCTCCGCCCATGCCTAATTTGGCAGGTTCAAAATCAAATGGTATGGATATGTCATCGTTAGCAGCCCAATTGCAAGCAGCAAAACTAAAGAAAAGTCAAACGTTGCCCAAAGCGGCACCAACCCCAGCTGAAAACAGTGGAAGTAGTACATCAAGTGCTGGAAGTGGAAATTATGGTACAATCGGTAAATTAAAGCTCTTTAAATTTTTAAAAAAAAACCAATAATACTTAACATCTTACACTAATAGGTCGTACAACTGGAGGTATGGCATCGATGATGGATGAAATGGCAAAAACATTGGCAAGACGTCGTGCACAAGTAGATAAAAAAGAGGTAAGAGAAAAACACAAAACAGATTATTGAAAGAAAATGAGGATAAGTGTGAATATGTGAGTTGATGTTATGTGTGCCAAACATATTCATATCACATTATTTTATATTAAACTCTTAAAAATTAACAGATTAGCTTCTTGAAGTAATTATGCCAAGAAAATTCATCAATATTAATTTTTTAAATGGTATTTTTCAGCCGGACTCAAACAACGACGAAGCAGGGTCACGCCAAAGACCATGGGAAAAATCAAATACATTACCACACAAGCTTGGTAATAACAGTAATTCAAACAATGGAAATTCCAATAGTAATAATTCAGGGAATGGATCTGGATCACCAACACCATTACGAAAACGTTTTGGTAGCGCAAGTGAAGAAACTATTTTAAAGGTAAAACTGGCAAAAATTCAATTTCATTTTTCATTCATTCATATTTAATCATATTTTTTTTTCAAAAAAAAAAATAGCAAGTCAATGGAGATGGATTTTCCATACCAAGTGCTATTGACTTGGAAAACTTTAAGGCTGATATCTTACAAGAAGTGAAACTTGAAATCGCAAAAGCGAAACAGGAGATAATTGAAGGTAATTCATTTTAATTAATTAATTGTAATAATTTAACGTTAATTTCCTCTAACTTTCAGCTATCAAGTCTGAATTCAATCGTAGGTAAAGCAACAATAATAATTTTTTAAAGTCTTATCAAGTACGGAACGCCACGTATTAGAATATTTTATAATTTTAAATTATAAACAACCTTTTCATTTTAATTTCATATACAAACAAATAACTTTAGAATAGAAATCTAAATTAAATTGAAAAAAAACATAAAATAAACTATTGATACTATTAATGAATTGATTAAAGTTATGTAATTTTAAATGAAAAACAGCAAATAATCTAAAGCTATATTCCCACATTTTCACTCGTTCGTATTTATAAACTAAAATTATACTAGAATTATGATGTTGATGACTATTTAACACAATATTATTAAAAATATTACCAAAATTTATAACCAAACTTAAAAAAATAAATCAAAATTAAAATAAAAATACACAAATATCATCATCAAAATTAGAAAATTTATTCAAATAACAATAAAAATCATCAATATCAATACAGATGACATTCAAGGCCATACTTTTCATTTAAATTTAATTTAATTTTTTGGACATTGAATTTTAATTTTGTCCCATTTCATTTATTTCTAACGTGAAAAAATATAGAAATATTATTATTATAAATTTTTGATCTCAATACATTGGAAATATTAAATTTAAAATTAACAATGAAGCAATCGTCGGTTTTTCTCTTCAAAAAAAAAAAAATTAAAATAAGAGAAGAAATTTATTATAATGCAATTTATAATAATACCTGAAAAATAGCTTGCGTGCATGTAAATATATAAAAAAAATCTAAATTTATTAGATCAAATTACGGTTGTTCGTAATTCGCATAACTCTTAACTTGAGAAAAGTAAAGAAAATAAATTAAATTAAACAAATGTTGTGTATGCTAATTGCATCCAAAAATGCTTTGAAGGTTTCTTTTTTGATATAAAATAAAACATCAACTTTTGAATACTAAGAAAAAAAAGTGTACTGAAAGTAATAAATGTGGACCGATAGATATGAAAATTATCTATTTAAAATTGAATAAATATGGAAATGATGTCAGGAAAATTTGTAACAATCGTTTGTATTAAATTTTGTTATGTAGTAGCACTTAATTAAAAAAAAAAAAATAAAAATAACTTAATAACAAACGTTTTTATAATATTACATTGAACAGTATAATATACGTAGAAAGAATATTCAAGAAAATTTTTTACATAAAACATATTTAATAATAATAAAAAATATTCAGCAATGTATATTAAAATTAAAAAAAAACTAGGAATAAGAATTCTCATGTATTTATTAACGTATATCAATCAATATTGCAAAATTTTTAACCCTTTCATTCCCAGGAATAGATCGAGCTGGAATTTTTGATTAAATTTTATATTTTTTAGAAGATTTTGACCCTAAAATGAATGATCAATCAAAGAAATTGGTTGGTAGAGTAAAAAATGATCAGACGGGGCTAGAAAAAATACGTATGACTTCCATAGAACTACGTACAGAAATTGCACATAAAAAAATGGTTTTTCTGACATGATTTTTTTAGACCCCGTAAGATTTTATTTAAAACTAGTACAGAAAATATCAGAAAATTGTCAGAAAGTGAAATTTATACCTTAAAATCAATGTTTCACCGGTAAGACACTGGGAAAGAAAGGGTTAAGTAAAAATTCGAAACTATTTCATTTTAAAAGAACTTAAACCCAACATTTTGTAGGTACAAAATTTAGTTCGACCTGAAATATCGATGTACCATTTTGTTCGTAACTTTAACTAAGAATAATCAACAACAATTTACGTGCATTATTTCATACAACAAAACAAATCAATGATTTGAAGATGAAAATTAACCTGATGTAACGTCTACATTAAAACAAATTATATCTTAAATCATAAGTGATTATACATAAAAATAACGTATAAATAACCAAACTTAATGTATTATATTTAAAAGTTATAATGTTTAAAATTTTGCATTTTATTCCTTTAACTTACACTTAAAATGATTTTCTTTGAAGCATAGTAAAATATATTTTTATAATAAATTATTATCATAATCTTGCGTTTTCTTAAATTTTTTCATTGTAACTTTTTTATATTCCTTTGATCGCTTGTTAGTATTAATTAATCTAATGAAAAAAAGGAAAACAGAAATTCTAACAATAATTTATGTTGCATCGAACATAATTGTAAAAAATTAAAAAAAAAATAGATAATACTTAATAAAATTTAAAATTTTTACAAGCAAATAATATCATTGATGATTTTCAGTTAAGTTTGTAACGTTTTTGAAAAACGCACATACATTAAAAATTACATAAAATAATAAAAAAAATTATCATAGAAACAGATCGCAAATATAATCATGTATCTTCAATATTTACATTGTCTGCCAAAAACAGTTCAAATTTAATAATCAAATTCATTCATTGAAATAAAAAACAAAAAGTATTAATTTTTGGTTCAAAAAAAATGGAAACAAAGTAAAATATTTTCTTTATAACTATTTCAATACAAGAGTCACACAAATAATATTTGTTGATTTAAATATATATTTAAACGGCCATATCGAAATTTATTGGTCATATTATACTATAAAATATAATTCTTGCAAGTTAAGTCTTCTTTAATAATAATAATAATTAAATTATAATAATAACTAACTCTTTATGAATAAAATGCAAACATATTCAAATAATTTATTCATTCAAAAATAATTAACTACCATAATATGAAAAAAAAGTATCTGTAAGTATAATAAATATATAAATTAAAATAAAAATAATGATAATAACATAATGTATTTATTGCTTTTGGATACGTGTACACATTAATATATTATTGATAATAAAAAATAAATAAAGAATTATTACAACAAAATTTTTTGATGTTTTTTATTTACATATTTATTTGTAACTCTTTAATCATATGTTTTTCAAAATTAAATGTTAGTTCCAAATCATTCCGAGAGGTAGTGCAATTCTGTGACAGCTGGTCAAACGATATATATGAGTATAACGATAAGTATGAATATGGTAATCGATATTGATCTGTTCGTCTTCTTTATGAATATTTTTCATTCATTTTGTCTCAATTAAAATAGTTAAAATTTGTCTAAAAATTTGTCCAAAATCAAGTTAAGTAGTTCATGAATACGGGAAAAGTGAAGAATAGTGATTTACAGTTCGGGAAATATAAGAAATATGTGTTTGAAAACATTTTGCATCAATTGTCTTTGTCTTTGTTAAAATATATAACAAATGCACATATACACGTACGCATAGATATCAAATAAACATAAAAGTCGTCGTAGACTAGTAAAAGTGTAAAACATAAAAGTATAGGTAGAAATTGAGAAAGGCAAGAAAACAAGTTAAATATTTAAAGTAATAATAGAAAAAGTAAAAATTTGAAAAGAAATAATAAATCATTCAGACTGGCGAGCAGTTCAGATCGAGAAAGGGCTGCTCCATCAGCCCGAGCTCGTGTTCAAAGATCGGACTCATCTAATAATATTGCTGCTGGTAGTGGTAATAATAATAATGGAGCAGCTGCAGGTGAATGGAACAATGATGAAAACGATAGATTCAGTTTCGAAGATTCTGATCGTTTTGAGGAAGATTCACTTTGCAGCTGGAGCTCAGAACCCGAAAGTCTGTGCAACAATTGGAGAGGATGGAAAAAACCTAATTTAGCTATAGTTAATAGTATACAATCAGGACGAAAGTCTGATGCTCTAATTCCATTAACAGAATTAGCTGCTCTTTGTGTAGCTACTTATATACCATTTGAATTAGTGGAAAACGTTTTTCCACCTGTACCAGAACAATTACAACTGCGAATAGCGTTTTGGAGTTTTCCAGACAATGAGGAAGACATTAGACTTTACTCGTGTCTGGCAAACAGTTCTCCAGAAGAGTTTCATCGTGGTGAACAGTTGTTTAAAAATCGAGCTGTCAAAGATCCATTACAAATTGGGTTTCATTTGTCAGCAACTGTTGTAACCAGTCAACCAAAAAATCAATATAATGTTGCTGTCACATTTGACAGAAGACGGATCTCATCATGTAATTGTACATGCACATCAGCTGCTTATTGGTGCTCACATGTTGTTGCTGTTTGCTTATATCGTATACATTGCTCAAGTAAAGTGAGTCTTCGAGCGCCAGTTTCAGAATCACTGACTCGTTTGCAAAGAGATCAATTGCAAAAATTCGCACAATACTTGATAAGTGAACTACCACAACAAATTTTACCAACAGCACAACGACTATTAGATGAATTATTAAGTTCTCAGCCAACAACAATTAATACAGTTTGTGGTGCTCCTGATCCCACTGCAGGAGCTTCTGTTAATGATCAAACAAATTGGTATCTCGATGAAAAAACATTACATGATAATATAAAGAAAATTTTAACAAAATTCTGTTTACCAACACCAATGGTATTCAGTGATGTTAATTATTTAACAAATAGTGCACCACCAGCAGCTGCTGAATGGAGTTCTTTATTGAGACCTTTAAGAGGTCGAGAACCAGAAGGAATGTGGAATCTTTTATCAATTGTACGTGAAATGTATAGACGATGTGACCGTAATGCAATTCGATTGTTAGAAATTATAACAGAAGAATGCATGGCTTGCGATCAAATTCTTGTTTGGTGGTTCAATATAAAGTTGGCTTTACTTGTTGGCTCGGGAGCTCATGGAGGAGGTAAACACAGTAATACACATAGTAATACTAATGCTACACAGCATGCATGTGCTTCATTGTGTGACGAAATTGTGGTTTTATGGAGATTAGCAGCTTTAAATCCAGAATTGGCTCCAGATGAGAGAGATATGTTACATGCTCAATTTACAAGTTGGCATTTGAAAATATTAGATCGTGTTACTAAATGTTTTGTGCAATCATCATCACATAGTAGCAAACAACAACAAAACTTAAGAAATGATGCTGAACTGTTTACAGGATTCAAACCAGCTATTGAAGCATGTTATTTAGATTGGGAAGATTATCCTATAGCAGGTAAACTAAAATTCTACTCATAACATTAAGAAGTTGATATAAAATAATTTTTTTTTTATCTATAGGAATCACTCATACAATTGACACTAATCCCATGTACCACTGCCCGTTTACATGTTTTAAGCACACGGATTCAAAGACTGAAATTAATAGCAAGATAAATTCAAGTCAGGCGGTTCTCACAAATAACACACATCACTATAGCAGTACGTCTAATCCTGCTTTTACTCATCACCACAATCATGCTGTTCGTCAAAAGCGTGAAAAGGCATACAGAGAAAGACAACAAATGGCTAGCAGTAGTAATAGCAGTGCTGAAAGTAAATGTCATGCGTCAACGTCTCATGGTGCTGCTGCTTTGAAAGATCGTGCTCCAGGAAATCGTTCTAGTGTAAGTAGTGAAGGATTTTGTGAAAATGAAGACGATTCAATAATATCACAAAATAATTCAGTTGTTACCGCCGTTACACTTGAAATAGGTAGTAGTAGTTCTAATTATAATACTAACTCGAAAGATAATGTAAATAGTAGTAATAATAACAATTCTAGTATATTAAATCCACAATTATCTTCTCCTTTATCGGCGTCAAATGATATATGCTTGCCTACTAATTATTCAGTAGGTTTTGATGATATAGAAAGACCAAATAATGATTTTGAATCTTCTATTAATGTTGTCAAAGAGAAAGATGTTAAGGTAGATACACCGGTTAATGCTTTGGTTTCAAATACTCAAGCATTAGATTCATCAATCAGCAGCTCTTCTTCATCTTCATCATCTCAATCAAACGATTCAAGTTCATTCAAAGCAACATTTGAACGTGACATGAATCAAGCATCTGAAAGTGGTGAGAAAAAAACTGAAAATATCGAGGAAAAACCAGGTACTTCCAAAATAGATGAAGAAATTGTTGTAGAAGCTGATCCTCCTCAGAATCGACGTCCATCAAAAGATGAAAGTTTTTCAAGCTCAGAGAGCCATCAAGATGATTTTAGTGTCTATTATTATGATACAAACAAAATTAATATAGAAGAAGAAAAACTTAAAAATGTTGAAGTTAAGCAACCTTATGATGCTAATTCTTCAAAATTCCCTGTGTTTTCAAATATTCGACCGACAGAAGATGCATGGGATATATTATTTGCTCGAGCTGAAGGACTACATGCTCATGGGCATGACCGTGAAGCTTGTACTCTTGGAATTCGGTTAGCAGAAGAGTTATTGGCAAATCCACCCAACTTAATGGTTGATGTTATTCCACCCGTAAAACGTAAAGGCAAAAAACACAATATCAACCCAATTTTTCATCAAATAAGTGTTTTAGCCTCTGCTACATTGGCTAAATGTGCTTTCTTATGCACAGTTTTATCTGAAAATTGCGATCATTATCACTTAGCGTTTCGTGTATGCTTGTTTGGGCTAGAAATGGCAAGACCTCCAGCCAGTACAAAACCTCTTGAAGTAAAGTTAAATAATCAAGAATCAGATTTGTTAGCTCATTTAAAGAAAATACCTATGGGACTTGATGAATTGAAAATAATAAGAGAAAAGGCAGAACAATTGAGAGATGGGACATTCAAATCCAGAGGAAATGCGTTATTACCAATAATGCTAGCCAGTTTCATTTTTGATGCATTAGTTACATCAAATAGCCCCTCGAAAGAAGCTAAACCTAAAGTTTTGTCTGTATATAGACTTCCGACGGACGAAAACCTCGGATTTGAAGCTGCTGTAGCTGCATTAGGTTTAAAGGCAAATGTGGCAGAATCAGAACATCCTTTGTTATGTGAAGGTACAAGAAGACAAAGAGGTGATTTAGCATTAACACTTTTGTATCATTATAAAGATGAACCTCGAAATATTTGTCGCATAATGGAAAAACTGTTAGACAGAGAAATTCATACATTGATAAAGACACCTCTCTTACCGTCTTATTATTCAAATAATCCTCCAATTAGGAGCCAGTCATCTCAATTGAGGACTTTAGATGATCAAGATAATTCAAGAGTTCATATAAATGAATCAATTCAGAATGATATATCTGTCAACAGTCGACCACAAAGTAGTACCAGTGCTGAATTAGAAAATAATATGTCAGCACTATCAATAAACTGTTATACTGCTAAACCTACAACAAGTCAAGTTATGGTAAATCCTGGTCCATCTATCACAAATCGATCAAAAGAATCACGTTACAAAGGAAAACGATCATATCCTTGTATTCCAAATCAACCTTCTGAAGCTGGTGCTCATTTTATATTTGAATTGGCAAAGAATGTTTTGACTAAAGCAGGAGGTACAAGTTCAACATCTCTTTTTACACAAGTATCAACTAATAATAACCATCATGGGCCTCATCGTGCACTACATATGTGTGCTTTTCAATTGGGTTTGTATGCCCTTGGATTGCACAATTGTGTCAGCTCAAATTGGCTATCACGCACTTATTCATCTCATGTATCATGGATAATGGGACAAGCAATGGAAATTGGTGCACCTGCAATTTCATTCATGATCGACACTTGGGAAGGTCATTTAACTCCACCAGAAGCTGCTGCAATGGCAGACCGAGCTTCATCACGAGGATGGGATAGTAATATGGTAATGCCAGCAGCTGAATTAGCATTATCTGTTTTACCTCATGCTGCTGCTCTGAATCCAAATGAAATTCAAAGAGCAATATTACAGTGTAAAGAACAGAGTGATCTCATGTTAGAACGTGCATGTTTAACTGTTGAAAATGCAGCGAAAAGTGGTGGTGTTTATCCAGAGGTATTATTTCAAGTTGCTAGATATTGGTATGAACTTTATTTGCGAAACACTCCTGGTGGTGAATTGGAGCCTGAAGAACAAAATGACTATTTCAATGTTAATCTAATGCCACTTATTGAATCTGGTGACATTCAACACAATACTCAGACTCCTAACACAAATGCACCCATTCCACCAGTAGTAGTTGCAGCTAATCCTACAACAGGTTTCCAACCTCAAGGTATAAATCCTGTATCGCGTATTGTACAACCATATGTTCCATTTAATTATCCATTGCAAGGTATTTATCAGAACATTCCATTTCATTCAAACCAAATGCCCATGTATATATCTCAACCTCAATTCCAATATGGTCCTCAACAACCAAAACCACCACAAACTTTTAATAATTCAGTTGCTGGACAATTTCCTTCGATTCCGGTACATCCAACAGTACCAAATCAAAATTTCCCTCAAATGCAGGTTAATCCACCACAACAATTTCAACCTGTACAAGCTTCAGTTCAAGTTTCAGTTCCTGGAACAAATGGATCACCCATGCAAGGTAATATGCAATTTTTCAATCCAAATATGACAGTTGGAAATCCTCAAGTTGGTCCACCACAACAATCACAGCAACAGCAGTTACGTCAAAATCAACATCCACCTCAGTTTAACCAATATAACAATATGAATCTTAATGGTCCAGGAGCTAATCAAGTAATGGCTGCAAGAACACGACATCCACATCAATTCAGTCCAACTCAATTAAAATACTTGCTAGCTGCATATAATGTTGGAATGCTAGCTCTTGAAACATTAGCAAGGAGAGTACATGATGATCGGCCACAGGCAAAATACGCAAGAAATCCACCATATGGTGATGACATTAAATGGCTACTTCGAATTTCAAAACGACTAGGAACCCAATATTTACATCAATTTTGTGTTTGTGTTGTGAATTCAATTGTAAGTCCATTTGTATTGCATGAAGTTGCAATTGAATCAGCCCATTATCTTGCAAGAAATAATCCAACACTTGTGCTACAACATTTAAGATCGGCATTAAGTCCTCTTGTACAGAAATGTCAACAAATGTATATTCAAAGCATTCATCAAAAGTTATATCATTTGACAGTTGCCGATTATGAAGTATTTACTAGTACAATTTTATCGGCAAGAAACGCATTTCAAATAACACCCGATGGTCCACAACAATTCAAAGATTGGCTTCAATCGATTCGAAGGTCAAAATCATGTAAGAAAGAGTTGTGGACACAGATAAATAATGCGTTACAAAACAATTCAAAATGACAAAAATTTTTGACAGTAGCGTAAACATTGAATGTAATTTAAGATTTAAATGAAAAAAAATATATAAAAAATTCAAAAAAAAAACAAAAAAAAAATTAAAATAATCTCATTAAAAAAAATATGAAAAAATGAAAAAAAAAATTATCATAAATCGTTGGCTTTACTTTAAAATTTTTATTTAAAAAAAATTAAATCTTTCGTTTTAAAATATAACATAAAATTATCATTTGATTTGTAATATAAAACGTAAAAAAAAATTAATATTCATTTATGAGCTAAGCAACCAACGATCTCTTTGATGAATGAAACGCATATATGTATGTTTAAAATACAAGTTTTAAAGTTCAAGTGCGCTGATCTATTTTAATAAATCATATACAATATTAATAAGAAGAAAAAAAAATATTTTAAAAAATGAATAAAAAAAAATATACGTTTTAAGCAAATATTATAAAAAATTTATAAATTTTAATTAAAAATAAACAGAAAAATTCAGGTCTATACACTATAAGCAAATATTTACTGAAAAAATAAAATATCTTTATGAGACATATATTCAGAAAAAACTGTTGATTATAAAATAGTAAATTTACAGAGTAATGAAAAGAACATTTTTGATATATATTTGTTTCTACGTTAAGCTACATTCGTTAACTCACATTTTTCAAGAAAAAAAAGTTTATGAAATTTAACCGATTCTCTTAAAGAATTGATTTACAGCAAGATAATTAAATGATAGATGAATCATAAAAATTGAAAACTTGCAATTTTCAGCAAGATTTAGATTTTGAAAATTATTAGTAAAAAAAACTTCTTTAATACATTGCTTTTAGAAGATTTTAATTGATTGAAATTCAAATTATATCTTATTCAAGAAACATTAAAAAAAAATAATAGTAATAAAAATAGAAAACATTTTATTAAAAATGTCTCAAAAACTTGTCAAAATTTTTAATACAAAATATGTATTGTATACACTACTTTTCAAAGAATTAAACATTTATATTATTATATACAATATTATAATTAATAAATAAACAATATATGTATGTACAGTAAAAGAGTTTAAAAATTTTATCACGCAGAAAAGAAAAAAAATTAAAATGAATCACTTTGAAATATAACAATTAATAATTAATACTATATTTATAAGAAGAAGAAGAAAAAAAATTAACTGAAAAGAAAAATTATTTACACTCTTTCTATATATATTTTACTAAATCCATTTTTAAATTATACATCTTTGTTTTTAATTTTAAATCATTTTATCTTATATACAACAAAAAAATAAATACATAAATTTCTTTAACTTTAGTAAGACATTAAAAAAAATTTAGACAAATTTATTTCAATATTTTAACATGTTTTTCTTTCATATTTTTTTTTTAATTATTGTAAAAAAAAACATGATAAAATTAAAAAAAAAAACATAAAATCAATATTTTTAGTTACAACTTACATATCTTTTTTATTATGAATTGATATTATTATTATTCTGATTATTGAGTGTGAGTTGTGTTTTGTAATTTTTTTAGCACTCAAATAAGATTAAATAAAAATCATGAAAATTAAAATAAAGTTCTGTAACTGTAACGTAAAAAAAATTATCAAATGTGTTTTAAATAAAAATTAACCCTTTCTTTTCCAGCCTCCATTGTTTTGAACAAAATTTTAGATGTTGAATCGGTTATGATTGAAATTTTACTCATTTGAATTGTTTTATGTGAAATTTAAGCTCTTGAATCGGTTATGGTTGAAAATTTACTCATTTGACTTGTGTTAAGCGAAATTTAAGCTCTTGAATCGGTTATGATTGAAAATTTTATTCCTTTGACTTGTTTGAAGAGAAATTTAAGCTCTTGAATTGGGTATGATTGAAAATTTTACTCATTTGACTTGTTTTAAGTAAAATTTGAGCTCTTGAATCGGTTATGGTTGAAAATTTAATCGTTTGACTTGTTTTAAGTAAAATTTTAGCTCTTGAATCGGTTATGGTTGAAATTTTACTCATATGGCATGTTTAAAGTGAAATTTTAGCTCTTGAATCGGTTTTAGTTGAAATTTTACTCAATTGACTTGTTGTTAGTGAAATTTTAGCTCTTGAATCGGTTATGGTTGAAATTGAACTCATTTGACTTGTTTTAAGTGAAATTTTAGATTTTGAATCGGTTATGGTTGAAAATTTATTCGTTTGACTTGTTCTAAGTGATATTTAAGCTCTTGAATCGGTTATGATTGAAAATTTTATTCCTTTGACTTGTTTAAGTGAAATTTAAGCTCTTGAATCGGTTATGATTGAAAATTGTATTCCTTTGGGTTGTTTAACCCATTTCCGCCCAGCGTTGCGTTTTCGCAACGCACTACTTAGCCTCAAATAACTCGAAACCCATAAAAGATTTTTTAATTCTGTAAATTGTAAATGAATCTTTAAAGGAAAATCTAATCGACCTGTTTTTGGATATTTTTGAGATGTTTAGTTTTCAATATGAAAAATTCGCTTGAAAATATGAAATTTCCTGTTTTTTTACGACTGTTGCTAAAAATTTCCGTAATTCAGGATTTAAGGGGTTCATTTAGCTAACACTCAAATATTTACTAAATGTAAGTGTGTTTTATACATGTGTAACATAAAATCCATTAAAAAAAGTTTTTTTGTATATTTAATTGAACGTCAAAGGGTCACGTTGCGAAAACGCAACGCTGGCCAATAACGATATAAAAAATTTGCAAATCAGCTGATTTTAATCAATATAAATACGTTTGATATTTTGATGGGAATAGTTAAAGTTGCGAACTTTTTTAGTATTTCTATTAAATTATTTTATAATAATTGTGAAAATTGTTGAAAATGAATTTTTAGCTTTAAGAAAAATTGAAGAATTAATAAAATTTTGAATATGGAAGACGAAATAACTGTTTGTCCTCCTTCCTCCTTCTAGTGATACAAAAAATTCGTTTTAACTGGTTAGACAAGATGAAAATGAGATTTTCATGGAAGGAAGTGTGTGCTTTTCGGTTTCTTTTAAGTCTGAAGATCCATATGACATGTGTGATTATGCCTTCCACTCGAAATATTTCAGTCAAAAGAGATCAAGACTAAGGTTATTAAATAGGAAGATACACCTTGAAAAGAGGTGAAAATAAATGAATTTGTATAAAAAACAGATCAGCAATATTTTAAAATAAACTAAAAACCAAGAAATATCATAATGTGATAAGGTATGATTGAAAAATAATGAATTGTTTAAAAAATACCAGTGGTACTGATTTCAATTTTTTTATATCGTTAACGTCCAGCGTTGCGTTTTCGCAACGTAGCCTGCAGGCTTTTTGGGACAAAATTTAAAATACGTTATTTTCTTAAAATCAGTTTTGTAACAATTCAAAACACTATACCAAAAATCAGATCCCTAGGTCTACTCCTTCATAGTCTGGACGGAAATGGGTTAAGTGAAATTTTAGCTCTTGAATCGGTTATGGTTGAAATTTTATTCATTTGACTTGTTTTAAGTGAAATTTCAGCTCTTGAATCGGTTATAGTTGAAATTTTAATCTATTCCTTAGAAAAAGAGGTAACAGTAACAAATAAGTTCATAATTTTTCGGTAATAAATTTATTTAACTATTTTTTATTAATTTTACAAAAAATTTAATTCACAGTGTTGATTTATAAAAAAAAAACAATGAATGGATTTCAATCTATGGAAGCAATTTTATACGTTAAAATGTTTTACAATTAAATGTAGATTTTAAATAAAAACCTTGATGAAAGTAAATATTTTACAACATTATTGTTTATCGTCCTCCGTGATTTTGTGGTAAAACAGGCGGTGCTGCTCCCGTTCGATTACTTGAGATAGTACCTTCTTCCACATTTTCAGCTAAAGCGGCATCAAGCATCAGTTTTTTATGTTTTTCTAAGTAAATTTCAATTAAATTAAAAATATACACATCTAAGGTTTGATATTAATTTACTTGCTAACTCAACCATCATCATGCCCCACCAAATTGACCACCCCCATCCAACAAGACAAAATATTATTGTAAATGCTTGTGAGATTCCAACTATGATATTAATTACAAATGTTCCAATTCTTCCACGCCAATTATCACTTGCAGAGAATCGAGGATGACCGAAACAAAGGCATAAGCAACCAGATATGATTGTTCCTAAATTGTAAAAATAAAAAAAAAAATAGTTATAATGAAATTATTATTGCAAAAGGTAATAATAATAGCACCTAAGCCAGGAACTAGTACATTGAAAACAAGACAAACCCAAGCCATGGGGATTTTTAGGACTGGAACTGCTGCTCGCATCATTGATGCATGTTCCACTAGGCTCATATCGATTTTAGGTCCTGAGTCCTACAATTCAAAAAATTTAATTTTAATCATATAAAAATTTTAATTACACTTTGGACGTACTTCTGTTTTGACTGTAGGTCCAATGCTCGCTTTTTTACTTATGATACTGGCCCTTCTCTCTTCTGCAGTTGGTTTCTTCCGGCAACACATCATTTTATCAATTAAACGTCCAAAACATCTGTGAAAAATTGATTTTTTATTGTAATACGATTAAATTAAATTTAAAAATAAAATTCTCACCCTTTCTTTGGTGCACTCGTTGTACTGATACTTTTATTTGTCCATGCCTTGGAGGCTTTCATTTTATCCTCCTTATTTTTCCTTTCCATACACGGACATATCCGTGCAAGACCAGTTTTCTTTCCATTTTCCATCATATCTGACTTTTCACTGACTTTATCTTTCCGTTTGCAACACATCAATTTTGAACAAATACCAGGCTTCTCCATTTTACTTGATTTTGATTGTAAAGTTGCAGTAGAGCCCTGTTAAATTGAAATGAAATAAAAAGTCTAAAATTGTTTTTAAAGAATTTACCTCTTTCTTTTGCCTTTTAAAGCAATTCAATTTTTTGAATGCCCCTAGTTTGCCACCAGGCTGCATTTCGTTATCTTCGTTTGATTTTTTTCGCTTACACGGACCACAAATTTTACCTAAACAACCAGACTGTGATGCTGCGTCTTGTAAATCATCGTTACTAATAAAAAGATTTATTCTATTATATTACATTGAACAAGTAAAAAAATACTAAGCGCAATCCTTTTTCAATTTTTTTTTAAAAGCAAGTTTTAATTTAAATTACATATGAAACGTTTTTTTAACCCAATTGAATTCCATTGAATTATTTTACTATGAAACATATTTTAATTTTTTTTTTTTTTTTGAAAAGAAAGCAGACACATAATTATTTTTATTTTTCCTAGTATTTGCATAAAAAAAAAACAAAGTCATGAAACCCACACAATGCGATAAATATTCCTTTAACACAAGTTTTCAAGTCACGTTCTCCTTATTATTATATAAAATGATAATCTAATGCGATATGTGGGAATATAAAGTTTTATTGTGTTATACATTCATGTAATTATTATCGAAACTTTTTTGAAGAACTACAAGGAAATATTTTACCTGCAATTTAACATCAACTTTATTGTGAATATTGTATAATATGTGGCTTAGTGAAGTAAAAGTTATGTTGAATATAAAAAAAATACCGGGGTAAGACAAATTGATTAATTTACAAGAGGTTTTTTTTTGTATAGTATGAATTTCATTCCATTACATGAAATAATATAACTTAATAGCAAAATAAGTAAAGTTTATTAGAGGTATATCCTGTTTGAATTTTTTTTAAGAATACAATTTGCACAGTTAAATAATAAAATACTTAAAAAAAGTTAGATTTTATATCAGAATTTTAAAAATAGTTATTCGAATAGAATTAGGATAACGCTCATACTGTAAGCACATTTCTTAAAAATGGCGGTATTGTGGGTGGTCGTGCTGTGCGTTTGTCTGTTCGTGTCAATGTCGAAATGACCGACAGACCCAAAATTATCGATTAACCCAAAATGGTCGACTCACCCAAAATGGCCGACTGTACAAACGAAATAAAATTCAAAGAGCGATATTTTCACTTTAATAACGAAAAAACTCAAATTTGAAGATTTCTTTTCAGTTATTGTTAAATTTTTGATAAAATTAGCGAATTTTTACATTGAAATGTGCACGTTTTTTTCGTTCACAATTACGTTTTAATCTTTTTCAATTCCTTACTAGACAGGCTCAATTTTTTTTCATGAAAAATTTCCATGTTTATAAAAAAAATTATTATCCTGCAAATCGTGAAACGTTTTTCTTTAATGTAATAAATCATAAGAAAATTTTCTTTACCAGTCATGCGTCCATATTAATTAATTTTTCTTGTTTCATTTATTTTATTATAAGATTAACATAGAAAGTAAAAAAATGACCTTCAAATTTCATTGTGATTTTTGAATACAAAAATCGGTGAGAAAATTCTAGTTTTTTTTGTATGTTTTTAATTTGTTTCGATTTTTTATAATCGTTTCCTTGCACCAAAGTATTTTAATTGCTATGCTAATAACTGATATTTTGTTATAAGTAAAGTAAAGAATTTCAAAGAACATTTCATTAGAAACCCCTTTTATAGTTGATTTGTTCCGGTTAACATTCATTATCGTTGAAATTAGTTTTATTTTAAGGGAGAGTTTATTTCAGTACCTTGCAGTGTCTGATGAATTTTCTGTTAGATCTGATCTATCTGAAGCAACTGAACATTCTGACACTGCTTGAGAGTCATTGGATCTGTTAGATTGAGCTGAACTTTCAGCAGTTCGGTCTGACCGTTCAGATCGTGTCTCTGCTTCTTCAAACACATGATCTGATGTATCACTTTGAATAGATGACTTATTTCTTTGTAAAATTCGTTTTGCATGAGACATTTCTTTGGAAATTATTTCAATTCGCATCAAATCAAAGCCAAATTTTATTGATTTTTGACCTCACTCCGATTATCGCATATATTTAATGTTTGTTTCCTTCACGAACACCCGATATAAACTGACTGACCAAAATAAATGTTCATAATCGACAAGGACCTCTTAAATGATGAATACATTAAGTCCTGTGTCATTAATTTATGGCATATTAAATATAATAAGAATGTTAAATATTTACCAATACATGTCAATGGAATTCAGTTCCCGACTGTTTGTTTTGATTTAGAACTGTAATACGTTCGTTGCATGAAATTAGATGTAGTAAAAGTTTACTGGTGATCCAGATCCCTAGTCATGGTTAATACCAGTTTTAATCGGGGCTTGAAACCGAAACTTGTAAAGTTGGCATGGGCTGTAAATTCAACTGTAGAACTTTGGAACAATTTATAATGTGAACATAAATGAAGTAGCTGAATTGTGGCAGCACTGGACCTATTGACACACTCTCAACCTAAAACCAGTAGGATGACGGTGGGAGCTTGCTTTCCAGCTAGTCTCCCACGGGTGCCCCACCGGTTTTAGGTTGACAGTGCAAACCTTTGATAATTTAAGCTCTTATTGCAGTCTTTTCACAGTGAATTTTTACTCCTGAATGAGTAGCAGGGAAACCAGGGTCTAACGAACCCTCTCATGTGAGTTATCTCAGCAATTGAATCGACATTTTTGATTAGCTTTAAATTTAAACATCGAGAGAATTATGTTATCAGCGATATCAGCTTAAAGCTGCAGTGTGGATTTAAAAAGAGATAAAATCATTGAATAAAAAAATACTTTCCACTGACCACTTTCCATGGACTGGGCATAAATTTTTCCTTCACAATTGCAATTCAAAATTTCATCATCACACTTTTAAATAATATTGATTATTGACGTATAACCTTAAGTTGAATTGCAATTTCACTTCCATTTTAAAACTTGGTCAATGAAATATCCTTCAATTACAAGTAAAGGGTTAACTTTTCTTTATATTTTTTTCTTTTGTTGTCATTGTTTTTGATGGAATGTTGAATTTGAAGATTTGCGTGTTAATTATTTGCTTACCTAGTAATTACTCGAGCCAAATCATCGTCACTTTGAAGGGTTATGCTGTATACCATATTACGCCTAGCTTTTATTTTTATTTGAAATATTTATTTTATTGTTTTTATTTTTTTTTTTTTGTAAAAGTTTCATATGATTTTATTTTATTTATTTGAAAATTCTAATTTGATTTTTAATTAAAAATGTAATAACAAAGCACTTATAATATCACAATATTTGGAAAATCACAATAAGCGTTAGGTTTTTCCCCAGAATTTTTCAATTTAAAATAGTGAAATTTACATTTATTTACAATGAATTTAATAGAAAATATTTTTTCTTATTTTTTTTTATTTATTTAAAACAGTTATTGAACTTCCGTGTTAGACTAACCAATGTCCAGCTAAAAATATTTGTGTTCACTAAGTTAAAGCTAAAAAATGCAAAATAATTTCTCTATTGAGAGCTTTTACCCCCTTCAAACGAACGAACAGAATAACAATGAAAAACATGAAAAACCGAGATTTTATCAAGGAACCGAACGAAGAAGTAGAAGAAACAGGTATTTCAATTACACGTGTGCTTGTGTATGGAAAAACTTCAAAATAATTTTAATTGCTCTTACTCGTATTTGTATAAATAATAGGCTCTACCATTTTTAATTATTTTTTTTTCAAGAATGACTGGATAAGTATTTTAAAATACATAAAATTGTATGTACATGATTTTCACTTGACTTAAAGAAAAAGAGAAAATGTCTCAGTTCGTTGCTTGTACACACACTCAAGTCTTATATATTTACTCATTTGGAAAAATTTTACGTTTACATACACACACAACACATATAGCTAAATAACTATAAGAATGCTTTATTACCGGTAGTTTACATAGCTTTCCATTTTTAAAAAGAGAGCTTTTAAGTTTTCATTGTAATTTATTTACTATGAATGAATTCTTTCAAAGAAAAGGTAGTACTTTAATATTATGAGGCAAGGTATGAGTTTTGTTTTTTTTTTAGTACAAGAGAAAGGAGGTAATTTTGGTTGTTATAAATTTATGTTCTATTTCATATTCAAATATTTTATTTGGCCGGCTTGGAAAAAATTATACACAAAATATTATTGAATGAAATTTTCTTATTTGTTTAGAAAAAACTAAAATAATAACAAAATCCTGAATCAAATTTCAAATGTTCCATTCAAATAAAAATGGAACCACGAGCAACAGGGCAACCAAGGCTTGATCCACCCCTCCCATGTGAGACAACCTAAACCTACTGGTTATCATCTGTCTTATGTGGAGCTTCTTTAAGGATCGCAAGATCACTGATGCGACACACAAAATAATAAATAAAAAAAAAACATACTGCACATAAAATTGCCTCAACACTGAAGAAGGTGTGGAAAAACAACATGAAAAATAAAATTTTAGAATCGCCCAAAATTTCAATTTTCTATAAATTATTTTACAAAAAAAAAATCAAACGGAAATAATTTATTTTTTTTCTTCAATGTTATCAAAGCTTTCAAATTAAAGTAATCAACATAAAAGCATTTTAGTTTCCACACACAAAATTCAAAACTGCACCCTTAATTTTTTTCCATTTAATTCCTGATTCAATTTTAAAAACTAATATTTTATTATCATATCATATCAATATTTGCTTTTAAACTTAATTGAATTTTTCATTGTTTATGGTACATGATTTTTTTTATTATTACTATTAAACATAAATTTTTAGAAGAAGAAAATAATTCTGGGTTGGGTCAATATTTTATCATGACTATGAAGTGAAATTGAAGTGGGTAAAGTTCATGGTAATTCTCGTTTTTGTATAATTCATAATTGTAAATGAATTTTGTATTGAGGCTATCTAAAACATGTAATCTAGAACACGCATTTAGAAGCGTGAAGAAAATCGACGCGTGTTTTTTTGCTTCATTATTTATAGAATGTCTAATTATGAATATTCAAACGAAAACCGTATATTAACCTTTTATATGTATGAACTGAATGTAATATAGAACATTTGTCTCGTATTCTGATTTTAAATCACAATAAGAAATGTTTTCTTATCAAGAGAGAGAAAGTTCAAGTCAAAGTAAGTAAAGATTGGGGTGACTAGGAGAGAAAACTTGAAAATATTGAGAAACTTCGTTGCAGTGTTAATTAAATTCATTAGTATGTTTTTGTCACGCGATCTTTTCTTGAAATTTTTGAAAGTATGTTACCCTACTGAACTTAGATGTTTTCAATTTTTTCAAATAGTTATTGCATGAAATACAATTCGTTTTAAAAATAAACATTTTATTGCCAATGGGTGCTTGTTCTGATTTTTCTTTTATTTACAGCAATATTTTTCATTATTTTTTTTAACACTTCTTTTAAATGTTAGTTATAGACCTTTGTTTGGGTCATGTTGCCTTTAATGTTGATTACTTAACTTTTATTGTATGTGTCACTTTTTGAATTTATGATCCTTTTTATCTTTGTCAATAAATTTTGATTGACTTATTCACCCACTTTATAGTTTTATTAGCTTTGGATGTTAAAAATATTTTGACCTGGTCATATTCAGGTTTTATTACAAAGTGCATTTCCAATTTATACAATCAGCAATATTATTGTAAAATATCAAATTTCATTTTAACTTACCCACTCATTTGCATTTTACTTGTGCTTGGACCGGCCATAGGTGTCATTTTTGTACTACCAACTGTTTCAATTTTATCCATGTCACCTTTCATTGATAACTTATCACTCTTACCATCTAATCGACTTATACCCGTTTTCATCTGTTGATCATTTTCCTTTTCATAACTACTCGCCATTGGTATCACATTATTATTTTCAACATCTACTAAACTAACACTATTATTATTGTTATTATTGCTTTCATTATCAAATGATTTTTGTGACACAATTCGACTTGTGGTAGTTTTGACACCGTCATCTCCTCTACTGGACACCTTTGATTTGGCCGATGGTGGTACTGATGGATTTTTTAGTGAATTTTCTAAAGTTTGTAAATCAGTGAGATTTTCTTCAATGGTCTTTTGTATTTCTTCAGCAGCATCACTCACTGTACGCTGAATACTTTCCAATGTCTTTTTAGACTTTTCAAGTATCACATTGTCAGTAATTGATGTGCCTTCATTAAGTTCAGACGTAGTTTCTAATTTCTTCTTACCTCCATCCACTTCTTTTTGATCAAAATAATCAGTTACCGTGCCTGTGAGATTACTGGTATTTGCTGCAATTGCGCTTGTGGTTATTCCCCCAACATTTCCAACTTTTAACCGCTTTAACGATGTACTGCTATCACTTATATTTGTCTTTTTGCTTGTTATACTTTGAGTATCACCTGCAATAGTTTTTTGTGACATTACACTGTCTTTGGAGTCAATTTTTTCTAAGCGTCTTCCAGATTTTCTAGCTTCTTCCTCAGCTATTTCATTGTCAAGCCTTTTCTTTTTGACACTTTTTTTCACTTCTTCAACCTTTTTATGTGTTAACCCTTTCATTCGACTTAAACTAAAAATTGATGAAGATCGACTACTAGCATTACTAGATTCGCCTGATTTATCAGCAGTAGGAGGACGCCCAACAGCCGATCTCAATCTATTTGAAAGAGCTGAAGTCAGGTCTTTACGATTCAATATAAAACTTGCTGATTTATTTAATTCAATTTCTTTTTTCAGTTCAGTTGAATCTTGACTTTTCAAGGTACCGGCAGATATACTTTTTTGCAGTTTTAGTTTTGGATTCTTTCTTTCGACTGCAGTTGATTTTCTAGTTCGTGCCGAGTCTTTTCCAGATGAAGATGAAGCAGATTTTGATTTATCCTTTTCAGGTTTCTTTTTACCACCTCTCAGAAAACCAAGATTTTTTATTAATGATCCTTTTTCTTTGAATAAACTATCTTTTTTCTTATCTTTTCCTTTAACATCTTTATCTCTACTAATTGCTGATTTTTTTGAAGATGTTGGTCTTCCGGAAGTTCCTCTCGAAGATTTTGCACTACCCTTTTCCTTTGAATTAGAACTTTTAAGTCTATCTTTACCAGATGATTTTATGGCAGATTTTTCTCTCGTTGTTGATCTTTCTTTTCCCGAATCTCTATCTTTATCTGATGACTTTTTTGCAGATCGGTTTCTTCCAGCTGATTTCTTTTCAATACTTTTCGTTCTACTTACAGCTGATTTTTTAGTTCCAGCGCTTTCTAATGACTTTTCTCTACTGCTACTTTTCTTATCTTTTTCATTTTTATTTGATGTTACAGCCATTTTTAAACGACCTCTAAATGAGGTTGCATCTTTTATTTTTTCTTTTGTAGTTTTTTCTTTTTCTTTCTTATTATCCTTACTATCTTTGTTATCTTTTTGTTTCGCTTTTGATGTAATAGCACTAGCAACTCTTTCAGTAATGCTTAATGTGTCTTCTTCATTAGTTTTTTGTGATAGTTTACTAGGTGTTCCAGCAATAGGTGATAAATTACTAGCTTTTGATACACGTTTAACACTAGGTGGGGGCTCAGGAGCAGGTTCTTTTACCTCAGTCTCAACAACTTCAAATGGCGTAGTCAGTCTTTTTTTCACTTCAAGATAATTAGGCTCTACTGAGGCCTTAGCATTAGCTGGTGAAGAAGATTTGGCTCTTCTTGCTCTTTCAGCTGCTAATTTTTGAGCTGCTGTCATTCCAGGCATTTTAAATGCACTCTTTGATCTACTTGCTTCAGTTAAAGGTTTTGGTTCAAAATGAGTATCATTACTATCCTTTGTAAGTTGACGCAACAAACCTTTTTGTTGACTTGTGGGATTTGGTATATTCAAAAACTTTGATGTGGAAGACTTTTTCTTGTCGGTGGCAGTTTTATCAGATGCTATCGATGAATCGCGATTTGTTGCTGGAGTAACGTCTCTCCTCTCAGAACTGATTGATGCTCTTGTTCGAATATCAGTTCCATTTGATGACTCTCTAAGGTTATGCATTATACGTGTATCATGACCTGCACGTTTCCAGTATTGTGGAACTTTACCGTGGTACATTCGACGTGACTTACCAATGGCAGCATTAGGCTCTTGTTTAAATTTATCTGGTCTAATAATTGTTGCTTCGTGGGCTCTTTTCTTACTCAATAATATGCTACTTTGAGAACGTGGAAATTTTCCAAATTTAAAATCACGAACTGAGTCGGGTGATAAAAGTCTAGATTCTCTTGTCATTGTAGAATCCAATGAAGCAGATCTTGGTCGATAAACTTCATTGATTGGATCTACTAAATATGGTGTTTGAGATTTTTGTCGTGCTGGTTTTTCATTGATGACTGAAAACGAAGATAATTTATGTGTTCGAGCATCTTTGACTCTGTAATTATGAAATATTCATTAAAATGTTAACAGAAACATATTTAAATTATCTTCCTTACCTATAACCATCTCCTATTGGCACAGTATTTGATATAATTGCTGGTCTTGGACTTATCATATCTTCACGCTCTTCTTCGATACAATAATCACTGTAATGACTATACCTTGAATAGGGTCTCACATACAGACTTTGAACACTAGGACTCTCTACAATCCTCCGTTTTCCTGCATATGCAGATTGAATTGACCGTGATCTATAATTTTGCTCGGAACCATAGTCTGTAGGGGAGGCTGCATAATGTTGATACGGTTGATGATGTGTTTCGCTATCGTAATCTGTTTGATAATCTATCCTTGTAAAAGATGGTTGTCGAGCATCTTTTGTAATTGTACTTATCATTGAATAGTCTCTGAAATACAAAATGAATAATCATTATTTACTTAGAAGTAAACCTTTGAATTGAATGTCAATGCCATGCCATAGCGAAAAATAATTTTTAAACTAAAATGAGAGTCTAATTAAGTCCAATTAATAGTGAGTCATATCATCACATGTAATTTAAGCTATTGAAGCTTTAATTAAAATTTCTTATCAAGAATTATTTTGCTTTTCATACTTGAAACATACCTTTCATCAAAGTCTTCACTACTATTACTATTCCTTATTATTTTATATGATAAAAAACGAAATAAATTTAAACAATTGAAATGTACACGACTTAAAAGAATCTTTTCAATGAATTTAATTAAAGGAAAATAAACTTACACTCTTGGTCGTTTCCTTCCTAAACTTGTACTGGCCCTTGTAGGATTTTTTTTGTACAACGGATTTAGCAACGTCACAGATTGGGCTGATGGACTCTCAGATCGATGTGGTGCTGCAGTGGAGGCACGTGCTTTGTAAATATTTTTATTAGTGTTTTGCCATAAATCAGCTTTCTGGTAGCTGATAGCCAATTTAGGGTCAATATGCCGTGAAAATGATTCAAGAATACTACTGCTAAATGTATCAGAAAATCCAGATGTCGTTGATGGTGCTGGTGGCACAGGATCTCCAAATAAACTTGTTTCCTGATTGTCATAATAACTTATAACATTTGACAAGGGTTGTGACGAAGAAAACGAAGAAAAATAATCATATCTGGAACGTAATGATGATGAAAGTGGATATTCCATGATTATTATTTTTTTTTGATGATGATAGTAATTTTCCGGTTTTTCTGTTTTTATTATTGCAAACTTTCAACACAAATAACAATATCCATGTTTTTTGTATAATTTTCATTCACCAAGCTCAATAAACACGTAAGATTAAGTTTCTAGTAGCACAATAATGATATTCTTTTTCTTTAGTTAAGTTAAAAAATGGCACATTTATTATTATTCATATTATTACTAACATAATCGCTTTTAATTTTCATATTTTCACGATTATATGAGAACGTTATATTATGTACATAAAAGCAATACAAAAGTAGAAATTGGGTGAAAAATATGTAGAAAAAACCACTACAAAATGTTACGTAAAATTAACATGCTTTTGCTACATGAAATGGGAAAATAACACTTTTCGTAATTGTTGATTGATGAAACTTGTTTTACTTTTCTTAATTCATTTTAATTTTTTTTATTTCTGTAATTTTATTAACACTCGTTTTTCTTTAAAGTTTTTTTACATTTAATTCACATCAATTATTGTAACATTTTAGACCTATTTTAAAGAATGGTCGTCGTCGGCTAAAATGTTCACAACCTTTAATTAGGACATCAAAGCGTTGTTATTTCATTTTATGTAATAAGTATTTAATTTGAGTATATTTGATTTTTTTCCCCATTCTAAAAATTCGTACATGTATGTTATTTTTATTAAAATTTAAGTTAATCATTAATTTAATCACAATTCATTGAAATTTTTCATATTTTTTTCAATTTATATGAAATGAAAATGTTTATTTTAAATGTAAAATCACTACAAGAATCTAACCATATCGGACTTATACTAAAGGAGTCAAACAACGATTATATACTAAAAAGGAGTTCACTTGATCACTAGAAACGAACCTGTTGTGTCATAAAAAAGCATTGTAAATGCTCTGGCTATAACAAGTACTGGCCGATTTTCTCTTTGCCACATTTTATATGAATTGTATTACAAGTACTTCAATATTATAAGGGTTTTATTGTGATTAGCATATACCTACATTTTGCCACCCCATTCAAGTCAAAAGAGAACGTTGAGAATGTTTGCATTTTATATGGTTGAAAAGCTGTCGTGATTCAATCAATTTGTTCATAAGTTTACTGGATTTAGTATAAAAAAGTTACATAAAACGGCAGATTTTGTTGAAAGTAAACAAATGAAAGTACAATTTTATATTTCAATAAAATGAAAACGAAATTTGACGAAATTTTGATTTTCTCTTTAACTTTTTCCCTTCAACAATAGAAACTTTAACATTTTAATCCTTTACAAAGAGTAAAAGTTTTTCGTGGCTCTCTTTGCATAATAATTTTATTTACTAATATTAAACATATTTTTTGGTTAATGGTTTTTTGTCACATTTTATGAAATGAGAACATAGTAGGACGAATTTCAATTAAGCGTGTGGGAAGAAAAATGACTAATTAATGGTTTTAACGTATCATCGATACGCCTTTGTTTAAGGTTTAAGAAGCAAAATCGTGTATTAATTTTTGTTGTGTGTGTTTTTTTAATGAACACTGTCTTTAACATCACATCACATCACCATGACTGAATAATAACCGATCATTTTATTATTTGGGTTGAATTTTTGAATCAATTTATTTTCATTATGATAATTAGCATTAATTTTTGAATGAAATACCCAAATAAAGAAATTACTATGAGTATTTGACGATCAATTCGAAAATGATTGTTAGACATGTCCTTGATCCTTTTTTTTTGGAAAGAAATATTATGAATCAAAAATTGTTTCCGTTCAGAAATTAGAAAAAAATTTCTTAATCACCATAAAATTACCTTATGAATATGTTATGACGTGTTAATATAAAAAAATCGCTATCGTTGTATTATTTTCAAAACATTCAATGTTAATTTCGCATTACATGAACTCAAAATGAAAATAGTTTGATCTAATCGTCTCGTCATTCATTAATTAACCACAAAAAAAAACACTAGACAGAAGTTATCAACGACCTTATCAACGATTTTGACAGCTTAGAGGAGGGATTTTTCGACACGCTCTAGGTGTCATCAAAGACCTTTACGCTGAATTTTTGTTTTTTGATCGTTTTTAATTTTTTTCTGCATTTAAATGCTGAAATCAGCAGAATTTTAATTGAATTTAGGCTTTTCCATACCAAAATAATTTTAAATGAAAGTCTAAACATGATCAAAATTACACAAAAAGCCCTTTTAGGACTCTCTGGAGGGTCTGATTGAAAAACCAGGGACACTTATGTGTATTTTGATGTCCTTGTTCGGTCTATGTACTCATCAACGCTTTTTCCCTTGAAAATTTTTTTTTTTACCACGAAAGTCTAAATATGTCCAAAATTTAGCTGATTTTGGCATTTACACGAAAAAAAATGCAAAAAAACAAAAATTCAGGGTAAAAGTCGTTGAAGACACTTGGAGCGTGTCAAGAAGAGTCCAGAGAGTCAAAAACGCCCTCTTAGAGGCGATGACACCTGAAGCAAGTCGGAAAGAATCCAGAGAGTCAGAAAAACCCCTCCCCCCTCGAGGCAGCCAAAGTCGTTGATAAGGTCGTTGATAACTTCAGTCAAGTAAAAAAAAACAGTACAAACAAAAGAAAATAGAATAATTAAGAACATTTTTCGGTAAAGAGTTTTCATTTTTCAGATTTCAAATCGTAGGAGAAAAGTTACTCATAATATTTTCCAATATGTTGAATTGTGACCGACATTCAACATAATCCTTAGTTGAGAACGAGGTTTTTCCTTCATGTTATATGCACAATTCAAAACATTTCATGTCCAAGGTGAATTTATGTTGAACGGAAATACAAAATGTGGTTGACCCTCTTCCATAATAAATTATGTTATTAAGACGACGAAAAAAACAGCTATATTGGATTTCTTATTCTTTATTATTTTAGTTTTAAAAATAAATATTAATATAAATTGCAAAGCAATTCATACAATTATTACGTACATAAGTTTTATAATTTGTTCATTAATTTAGATGTTGCCATTTAACAAATTATCTTTAACATTTAACGGCACTGGTGGGGTCCCTTGGACCCTTACGAGCATTTCAAGGTTTAAATTTTGCCTTAAAAAACTTTAATTTCAGAAAATGAAATCAACATTTTTTGCAGACATCAGTTCTGAGAAGGTCACTGAGACCCCATCGGTGCTGTTAAGTGTTAATATTGTTAAATTTAATTTAATTTTTCTTTTTGCCTTCTTCAATACATTTAATTTAAACATATAAGTGCATTTTTGTTTATTTTTATTTCAATTTTAACTTAATTTTTTATAATAAATTTAAATTTTGCACAAAAAATCACACGAATTTCATGGAAGCAAATAAATTTTCAATGAAATTAACTTATTTTATCACGCAAAATTCAAGGAATGCTAAAAATACTGTTTTAATAAACTAATTCTCTTCGATATTTATTTTTATTTATATTATAAAATACAATTGACTTGGGTTAATTTTTAATATTTTGCTTTTCTTTTATTTTACTTTAAAATTTATTGTTATAAATTAAAATAATAAGTATTTTTGTTGATCATTGCAATTTAAAAATATGTCCGCGTTTCACATAATCTTGTACTATTTGTTTTTTAAGCAGTTTATTTTATGTTAAAAATAAAATCCTGATTTTTTCTCCCTTTCATTTAATTTGAATGTTAGGAACATTAAAAGCCTTTCGTTACCTATCATTATTAAATTTTATCTATTTTTTTTCTACAATTGGTTTTTTTTCTGTTTTGTTGTTTAAAAAAATTAACAATTAAGTTTTTTTTACGATCTTTTAAGTGTGTTATCTTACTTCTAGAATATTTAAGTTCTAACTATTTTACTAACATTTTCATCTTTTTATATAAATATTTGATATTTTCTTTAAATAAAAGTCTCATGAAATATTTTTAATAATACAAAATATAATTACTTGTTAATATTGCTACGAAAATAATCTCAATTGTTGAACCTGTTAAAATATTTTTTTTTTTTATTTTGGCAACTTAAACATTTTCTCCAATGTTTAAATTAAATCAATTGATCACAAATCAATTTAACCCATTAACGGCCTCTGCTAGAAATTTTGAGTTTAGAGCAAAACTTTCTTCTAGGATTTGTTCTTTGTGTAAAAGTGAATATTTTTTGTTTCGATGAAAATTTTGAGTTTCATACAAAAATTTTACAGGAGAGTCGATTGAAATTGCCGTATAATAGCACAGAAATACGTACAGAAATCTTGTATGAATACTTTTTATCTTATTTCTGCTATTAATTTTCTTTTTATATCGAAAAAATCAAAATAACTGATCCGAAAACATCTAAGAGAAATCCTGCTCAAAAGTTACTTGTCAAAAAATCGACCAGCGGCGGTTAATGGGTTAAGAAGAAATTTTTGAAATATAAGTTAAATATTTGATAAGAATTACTTTGAAACTTAGACACAGACTAGTAAGTGATTAAACGTGAATCATTTCTAACATCATACACAATTAAATAAATTATTTTCTACTTTTTTGACGTAGTTACTAATGTTATAATTTCTTTCTATGCGACATTTCTGCTATTTCGTGTAAAATCGTGTACTGTATGACCATTCATTTCACGTGAAAAAATAACATGTTCAGCATTATCACCTTGATTAACTAATAGATCATCTGTACTTAAAACTAATGTTTCACTATCAGCATCATTAACATTGTCATCTTCGTCTTCTATACTATTTGCAAGTGCTGGATTAAAAGTTTGTCGTGGTAGAACATGAGGTGCTTCATTAAATTCATCTAATTCGTCCATACCAGCATAATTTGATGCTGCCAATAACAGATATTGACCAGTTCGGTTAGGCCATAAAAGTCCCATCATTACACAATATGCCAGACAGTCAGCTGAATTTGTTATACCTTTAATAAAATTAAATATAATTAATTTATTTCAATTTAATGGAATCTAAATTCTCACCTAAAATTAACTTATATCGCCATAATGGACTGACTTGTAATGCAACTAACGCTACAATTGGCAAATAGATGAACCAGACAAGACTAGATGCACCAAAATGCAATAAAAAATCTAGTTTTTTCGATGAATGCTCGTATTTCATGGTGTTTCGTAATTCAAATAAAAACCAGAGCATCATAAGTGATCGACATGCAAGTACAAGCCAACCAGGCCATGTTTGATATTCATCAATATCGGATATGATATCGACTTCTACTCTATTCCAAATGTATAAAAATATGTGGAATATACAATACGGTATCCAAATTAGCATTAAAATTAACCAATCGGTTCGATTGATTTCGAGGCGAGTTACAGCCCAACCCTTTGCTAGCAGTAAAAGTATCAGCATGAAGGAAGTCTGAAATAAAATTTCAATTAAAATATGATACATGTTTCATTTAAATATCACTTACTCGACTAAAAATATCAAAAATAGATCCAGTAATTGACAGATTTTCATTTCCAATACCATCAAAGGCATATCGAATCCAATGTCCCAACATGAAACACAAACTGATGAATTCCAATGTTAAACTCACCGTAAATAAACGTGTAACTGGATGTTTTTGCAATCTAGCTGCAGCAATTTGCAGTGGTACTAGAACCAAATAAATGGCAAAAAATATAAGATACATTTGTAAAATGTATTGTTGATCAAAGGAAAAATGATATTCCAGTGGGCTGATTGTTGAATCAAAAACATTTTCGACGGCAGTTTGTTTTGGATTGCCATTCACTAAGTACAAGTCGTAATTTATCACTGGTGCGTGGGCAAGATTAAATTTACGATAATCATAATAGTGCCAAGTACAAGTTGTGACGTTACGGTAACAGGCCACCATTGACACATACCAAAATCTGTAGTAAAATAAATAATTAATAATCAAAAATGTATATGCTAAAAACGAAACTCATTTAAATAAGAGGAAAATCGCTTGAGAGTGTGAATAATTAATTTAAGATTGTTTTTCAATAATTATGATTTTCTCCTTTCTCTTTTGTTTTGCACTTTCTACCCTATTTATATTTATATTTAGTATATAGTTATGTATATATTTCAATTAAAATTGTATAATACTAACCTTGGTTGTTTTAAGTCACTAATTACAAAGGTTAACTGACTTTGGGGAATTACATTACTTTTTTCCTCATCTTTACACACAGCCCCATGTCGACAAGGAACTTTCCTCAAATAATCTCCTCTTGCATTTGGATTGCAATCACCATCAAATGCTATTTGTTCAATTTTTTCAAACATTCTTCTACATGCCACATCACGATCCTTGATACTGCGATTCCCATAAAACTCCATAAATGTATATTTATCTTGCACGGCCAGGGTGATTGGAGTGTCCTTCAAATCATCATTTGACGTTATATTGCCAAATATATAACCAAAACTATCTTTTTGGGAATGTTTGTCTGTCTTTTGGAACCCAAACTTGTTTATGAAGAGGAAAAACTCATCTGTTCTATAACTTCCTGTAATTCGGGTTGCATAATAAAGTGTTGGTTGTATAATTAATACTATTAGATATAAACAATTTATGTAGAAATTTGGCATTTTTATATAATAATTTAAAATAAAAAATATTTATTTTTTTTTTTAAATTTCACAAGTAAATTTATATCACATTCGATAAGACATTTTTTTGCACGATTGACAATCAACTTTTTGTTAAGAGGGAAGTATTGAAACCGTTTAATACTTAATGTAATTTCAAGACATAACACTTGATTTTCATGAATGAAATGAAGATTCAAATACTTTTGAAGGTCATCAAAAATTAACATTCAATGTGATTCCCAAACAATTACTGTGATAACTTTTGACAAATAATAAAAATAAAGAGAATTACAAATCTGTGTAAATGTAAATAAAAATAAGCGAAATAGAGTGTATGTCTTGAGCTTTAATTTCAATGATTTGACAGATGTTTTATAAGCAACAACTGTTTATAGTTGGCGGATTATTTGAATTTCATTGTAAAACCGTTATTGCTTTCAACCCTTCAGAAAATGTTAACATTAAGGACATGACAATTTTTTAACCGTTCAATCCATGAATTATAAAATAAAAATGGAGATTAAAAATCATATTTATGTTTTGAGTGCTTTTTGTAGGAAAAAATGCACTATTACAGACAGGCTATCCGTGCGCCGTCACTCTGTAAGTCTGTATCAGATCAGATCAGACTTGTAGGGCGGCTATTGAGCCGGCACTCAGGCCATCAAGCGGGCTCAATGTGCATCATGCATTGTCATATTCACACTTTTACTTAAGAAATATGGGTTTTTAACAAACTTGTGCTCAAAATTGTGAATTTTGCCATTTTTGGCCTCTTAATACTTGAAATATTGACTTGGTTATTTCAGCAAAATTGTAGCCTAAAATGTTCTCTACAACTTTGCTTCAGGTCACTTTTACCTAAAACTTACGAAAACATGATTTTTTACTCATAAACGGAAAAATTTGTTTTGAATTTATATTTTTTCTTCTGAAAATTCCCGTCGCACAGGAAATTCCTGTCGCCAGCGACGGATATAGTATTTTCGGTGCAAATAAGGTACTCAAAAAGAGGGACATATTTGGGAGGTCGGCTTCAAAACCTGAAAACTGTTAAAATTTTTAAAAACTGCTGATTTTTTTGTTGAAAATAGGATTTTACTAGAATGAACTTTACCTTATTTACTTTGAGATTGGACTCCAGAGGCTTAAGAACCTGAAAACTGTCAAAAGCCCAAAACCCAAAATTTTCTAAATGTCCGATTTTTTAAAGTTTTTTAAAATGGCGGAATATTTCACAATTTTCAAAATAGCGGAATTTTTCAAATTTATTTTGAAATATTTCAAAATGGCGGAATAAAAAAATTAAACTAAGTTTTTCAAAAAAAAATAAATATTTTGCGATTCAAAGGTCAGCGAGCTCTCCAAAGTTTACTCATCATATATGATAAGCTATGCATTAAAGGGTTAATTAAGTTGACGAGAAAGGAGTCAAAATAAAATACTCGAATCTATCTTTATATTACTTTTATTATTTCTTCATTTCAATCTTTCACTAAATTTTAATTTATACATTTTTTAACATACATTCATTTAATATTTTTCATTATAACTTTAATTTGTGTATCAGAATATGTTTATTTTGAATATTTGATTTAAATTTAATTTGAAATCTTTTCAAAAATATTATTATTTGATTAATTTTTTTAAATTTTATCTTGAAAACTGTAATGAGAAGCCACGTTAAGGTGTTCAAATGTGAATTTAAATACTCATGAGAAAAATATTTTTATTATTTTATTTTTTTTATTATTATTAGATTTGTGAAGGCTCACATTAAATATTAACTATGTTGAATATTATTTTAGTAATTTTAAATTTATATCTAATAATAACATTTTAACTCAAATAAAAACTATACTTTTTGATATTTTTTAATTATAATAATAATATTTTTTACAAACTATATAAGAAATTAAGATTCATAATCTTTCAATTTCAGTTTCATTTTAAATTACTATTAAAATTAAAAATTAGAAAAAAAAACTATTAAATGATGTTTTTTATTTTAAATAATCGTGTCACTTACATATTTTATTTACAAAAATGTGCAGAATATTGATAATTTTTTTACGTGCCATCGAAATTACTTGTAAACTCAACACAAAACTATTCAATTTTTTTTTTAACATTTTATTATAAGGTCGCTTAATTAAGTCTTCATTAATGTTATAGGCACGATATAATTTACAAATAATACGTAAAAATTTTATGGTAATAAACCGCGTGTTCAACTTTGGTTTTAACTTTAATTGTAAAGTATAGAAATAATAATTGATTACGCACAATTCAAAGTATTTTGTTGCGTTAATTTGAATTTTCTCAAAATACTTTAACAATTCATCATCTTATCAGAAGACATGTTACATATGTTAAAATCATGTCAAAATGGTGTAACTTGTGTTTTTTTTTGTTCTCTACAGTACGTCAATTTACATAAATATATCATGAATTTCCATTTCGTTATTGTATATAAATATATATTTTATTTTATGTATTGTAAAAGTGTAAAGTGAATGATAAATTTTAATTTTTATTTCAGAAAATACATTTTTTGATTACTTTTATTTTGTAACTAAATCAAAAGAACACTTATTCGTTGCATATTTTGATCTGATTCCTTTTCTTTTTTTTGAATTCTGCTGTAATTTTAAATGTGCTTATTTTTTATTATTAATTTTCACATTCATGATAATTTTCTATCTTTCTATCATTTTTCCATCTGAAATCTCAAAGAAAGAAAAAAAATCTGTCATGAACAAACATTTTTTTATTTTAATTGTAAGATAGATGGTTTAAAAGTGGGTTAAACTTTTTTCTACTTAAATTTAACTTCATTTTTTGATTAATCGATATAAATTATTTCATTTATGTTGCTTTTCATTCTAAAGTGAGTGGTTTTGCCAATTAAAATCCATCTAAAAATCTGAAAATTTAGTTCTACGGAAATTTTTGTACCTGCCCTTAAAATTGAAAAACAAGGGTTACAATTTTTCCATTCTTGAAATTACAAAAATGCAAAAATGACATGGTTTTACATGAAATAAGGATGATGTTTGTTCGTGAAAGTTGTAGACAATAATTTGGAGAAAAAAGTTTTTATTTACCATTTTACATGTTTTCATACAAAAAAAAAGATTTTTCGCCAAAAAACAATTAGTTGAAAAACTAAAATAATCAACTTTTAACGTAAATTTTTGATTTTCGAAGAAAATCGTATGTTTTCGATGTTTTTTTGACGAAAAGTAAATTTTTTTGTATGAAAACATGTAAAATGGTAAATAAAAAATTTTTTCACCAAATTTTTTTCTACAACTTTCACGAACACACATCATACTTAATTCATACAAAACCCTGTCATTTTTACAGTTTTAAATTGATTACTTAAAAAAAAAATTAAATCCTTGTTTTTCGGTTTTTAGGTCAGATGCAAAAATTTTTGTAGAACAAAAGTTGCATATTTTTTGTTGCACCATAGCCTTGTGCACTCAGATTGGCCATACAGACCCTTGTGATTCGCACTCACTTTAGAAAGAAATGCAGCAACTTATGTAAAATTATGTTTTATATTTTTTTTGGGTTCTCTCTAAATTTAAATTTAATTTACACAACATAAAACTATTAATATAACTATGTATTGTATATATACTAAAATAAAGTAATAAAGAAAAGGTGTTGTCGTCAGTAGCGCTCTTTTAATTTTAATTTTATTTGTTTTTCTTTTCTGATAAATAGACAAATGCACTTTCATTCTTACGCTATATTCATCATTAGTTTATTTATTTATAACTTAAAAAAAAATATTAATGAATTTTCATTTTTTTTTTACATTACAACGATATGCAACCAAAAAAAAAAGTTTAAATTAAAAATATAATAATTAATGGACAAAATGGCATCTATAAGTAGTCTATTTATTTCAATTAAATTTATATTTTAATATTAAACTCAGACAAAAAATTACATTTAAAATGAGAAATTAAGTATGAGTATGAAAAAAAAAGTAGTATAAATTGTGTCAAAGGAAAGCAATTTCATGGAAATAAGTCTTCGGAAGTGTTTACTTTTATTATTATTTTTTTTTTAATAAATTATATGGTAAGACATTATTATGTTGATTAACTATACAATGTTGTTTTGGTATCCTTTTCAGTTACTTTTAACGTTATTTATCATTAATACTTTTATTATTAATTAAATTTTGATGAAATTGAATTGAATCCAAAAAGCTTGCTCGAACTATGTGATAACGGTTGTAACTTCATTTTAATCTTATCAGCATCAAATTAAACATTTATTATTTTTTCCTGTAAAATTTTTGATTATTTTTTTAAAATTATTTTTTTTTAAATTTAAATTTGAAATTTACCTATTACACTAAAATTTTATCGTTTATTAACAACTAGATTTTGACTTTAATTTGTTCAGAAAAATAGCACGATTGACAAGAATACTCCTAAAATGCAAGCTGATGCTCTTGATATTGATTGACTTCCTCCAGTGCCACCAATTTGAGCAACTTGGACTTCTTCCGTATCTAGAAAAGTTAATAAAATAATTTAATAAAAATAGAAAAGGAATTAAGGAAGACAATTAACACAGAACTGTTAAAGAAAAACAAATTTGACTTTGAACTAAATAAGTTTTTTTAACTAAGTAGCATTATAAGTTTTGCATAAGTAGCTTTTCGTTCTAAAGTGAGTGCCGATAACAAGTTTTTTTTTGTTTTCTGTTTATCTTGCTAATTTGACTACACAGACTTATGTTACATCTAAATATAAGAAACTTTTGTTCTAAAAAAAATTTTTGTAACTGCCCTAAAAATTGAAAAACAAGGGTTTCAATTTTTTTTTATTCTTGAAATTTAAAAATGTAAATATGGCAAGGTTTTGTATGAAATAAGTATGATGTTTGTTCGTGAAAGTTGTAGAAAATATTTTGAAGAAAAAAGTTTTTATCTACCATTTTACATGTTTTCATACAAAAAAATCGATTTTTCGTCAAAAAACAAACATTAAAAACATACGATTTTATTAAAAAAAAATACAAAAATTTTTGTGAAAAGTTTTCAAAAAATTGTTTTTGACGAAAACTCAATTTTTTTGTATGAAAACATGTAAAATGGTAAATAAAAACTTTTTTCTTCAAAATATTTTCTACAACTTTCACGAACAAACATCATACTTATTTCATACAAAACTACGTCATATTTGCATTTTTAAACAAAATAAGTATAAAAAAAAGTTAAAAACCTTGTTTTTCAGTTTTTAGGGCAGATACAAAATTTTTCGTAGAACAAAAGTTTAATATTTTTTGATGAAACATAGGCCTATGTAGTCAAATTGGCAAAATAGACGCTTTTGATTTGGACTCACTTTAGAATGAAAAGTAACATGTGTATTAAATGTGTTTCAGAAGCAGTTTTTTAAAAAAAATTGCATAGTAAATGAATTGGAAAAAATTGTAAACAACAAAATTAATGAAAAAGATCCAACAACCAAAGCTACTGAAGCTCTATCACTTTCTACTAATAATACCAAATTGATTAAAACGTATTCTTGTAAAATGTAAATTGTAATCACGAAACATTTAACAATTAACGACAATTAGAACAAAACTTGTGAAGAGAAAATTTCATTAAAAATTTAATTATTTTGAATTAGGCGTGACACATGAAAAGCAACAATTAACATAATATGATGTAATGTACGATTAAACATTAAAATATTAAGAAAAAACGTATTTTGTTTATTAAAAAATTAATAGTTAAAAAAAAGCATTTGAAAAACTTGTGTCATATGTGTGCCTGGTGCAAAAATTATTACCATCATCAACGAAATTGATTGTATCTTGTAAATCTATTTTTTCTAGAAAAAAAAACAAAAATCAAAAGTTGTTATGTATTTACATTGTTTTTCAAAGTTATTAAAGGAAAAAAAACGCAATTCATCGAAAAAAATTCAAAAAAAAAACTCAAATATTGTATTAAAATTAGTGTGGTTCATAAATTACACGTGTGTTCAAAGAAAAGCATTAATAAAAATGTATCGAAATTTAATGAAATTGCAAAAACTCACCATGTAATAGGTTAAATTTATGAGTTTCACTGTTGATTGCTGACCAGCCTTCAGAATTTTTGGCTCTTGCTTGTACTTCATAATCACCACTTGGTAATTTTACGTCAGTTGGAATGCTATGAAATGAAATGATGATTATTTTTATTATGACATTGAAAAAAATATGAGCTAAAAATATTGTAACTTACGTCCAAACATTATTTCTTGGCTTATGTGCGTCAGTTACTGGAATATTATGTGAATCCCATTTGCCATCACTTCCACGAGTCATTACATTAAGTTCAGTTAATGGTTGATGGCTGTGAGTTTCCCATTTTGTATGCAAGACACCGCCTTTGTATGAATGTGACAAAAGTTGGACTGTTGATGGTGTGAGTGCTAAGAAAATCTTTGATCTGGCTTTTCCGACAGCGTTCTAGCAAAAAAATTGTAAATGTAAATAGAAACATGTTTGAAATGTAAATTCATTATACTTACTTGAACTTCACAAGTGTATTCATTTAAATCTTGTTGATCAATGCGACGAATTTCAAGAGTTGTCGTTGAAACACCACCATGTTGGTCATAATGATTTCTGATTTTATATTTATCACTTTCATGAATCCTCTCATGTTTCGCAGATCCTTCATTTTTATACCAATGCACATGTTCTGGCTTTGGGTTTGATTCAAATTTGCAATGTAATTCAGCTGTTTCATCAATATTTGTATTGACAGCAGTCTCTTCCTTCAAAAATTGTGGTTTATCTGTATCATGTGTCAAAAAAAAAGTAAAATTACATTTCAGAAAATTCATTTCAATTTCATTTAATCACTTACGTGTAACAACAAGTTCAACATGTGCATGTACAGGTTTTCCAAAACCATTGCCAGCTAAACATTGATAAACTCCCGCTTGTTTACGTGTAATGTGGCGAATTTCCAATGTATTGTTATAAACATGAATGTGATGACTCCGGGTTCCATGTTCCAGGTTTTCTCCTTTTTTAGACCAAGTTACACGTCCAGCTGGATTTCCGCCAGTTGCTTTACATTCAAGTACTAAATTTGCTCCATTAAATTCATAGGATGGCTGACGGACATCAAAAGTCAATTTTTGTGAGGTAACATTATTTTTATTGGCGAGAATTGAGACGTGAGTAAGTGGACCAAAGACTTTCAAGGAAATTGTATGATTAATATTTTCTGGATAAATTTTGCAAAAGTATTCATTTGTATCGGTAACTTGGACATTTTTAATGTGAAGTGAAAAATTTTCATCTAAACTGATGCGAGGATCCTTTGAATGTTTCACTTTTTTCTGGTACAACATTGATGTGTAGTTATACCACATGATGACGTGATTCTCTGTTAGAAAGAAAAAATTTAAACAATTAAATTAATTTTTCGACAAATGAACAATTAAATAAACTTACTTTCATCAAGGTTCTTTACAGGACACGCCAAGGCAACAGTTTGACTGATGTTGGCAGATTTTGACATTCGATCTTCCAAAAAGTATGCTGTTTTTTTCTCACCAACTTGTTTCGAGGATTGATCCTTTGAATCACCATCATCATACTCTTGGTTATAATCTTGATCATCGTCCTGATAATCATCATCTGCGTCATTTTGATAGTTATCGTCAGCAGGCTCCGGTCTACTTAATCCTGAAAAAAATTAAAAGAAATTCCAGCCGTTAATTATTGAAAACAAATACATTTTTAATTTGATGACATTTATTTCGTTCCCTTTAAAACAACATTGTAACGGTTAAAATTTGTTTGACAATTCATCACGTACCGAATTTTTATGAGTTTAATGACTGATTATTGAATTTTTGGCAAAACTTAATTATTTTTTATAAAAAATTAAAATTCCATGGCGCCACACTATAAATCATGCTAATTTAAAATTTATGCAAAATCAAATTTCAACTGAATAAGGCGAACAATGACTTATAACAGTAACGATGATGCGATTGTTTAAACATTTTTTTTTTTTTAATTTGAATTTGATCTAGTTTATTCTAAAAGTGATTAATAGAATTAGATCTCAAGGAAAAAACATAAATAAACGCGTAACTTGAGATTCTAATTTGATATTTGTTGATTTGTTTTAAAACTTTATTTATCATTTTTAATGGAATTTTGATGGGCGTGCGATATTTGATATGCAATGGATTATGACATTAGCTATGTTTAGATTCATTTTCATTGAAACTTGCATAGCAAAAAAATGAGAATTTTCATAGAAAAAAGGGTTTGTTTTATAAACTTTATTGTTTGAATGCAATTGTTTTGACAAGGCGTCAGTTAATGCTTAGTCAAATGATTAATTATGCATTTATATGAGATGTGTGATAAATGAATCGTGAATGTCAGAGATGATTATGGTGGTTAAAATTATAGATAATAGATTGCAATCTTCAAGGAAACACAATTATTTTCAATTTTATCATAGCATTTGATATATTTTTACATTCGTTTTCACGTTTCGGTAAATTACAAAGATATGGATAAGAAAATGCATGATAATTATAGATCATAATTCAATTCTAATTACAGTGGAAGATTAAACCTACTGAACTATATTTCAAAGTTATGACCATTTTGTAAATAGACCAATTAGTTTAAGTTGAGAATTAGAGTAACAGAAGCGTTTGGGTGGCTTAATCGAATAAATTTTTATGATTTATTTTAATTTTAATTCGTTTTTACTGGAGTTTTAGTTGTAGAACATTAAAATTTAATTTAAATTGATTTTGTTAGAAAAAAATGCACTATTACAGATGGTTTGTCCGCCGTAGGTCTGTCGCTGATTTCCATGCATTACTCCAAAATAGTCCATGGAAGCGAGGTCAGTATTTTTTGTTAGATGGACGAGCTCATTAGGATTTATAGAAACTTGTAAGTTTGAAGACTGGGCTCCAAACTCTAAAAAACCGTTAAAAAACGGTTGAAATTTTAAAAAAATTCCTTTTATTCATTTTTTATTTTTGGATAAAGGATTATAACTTTTTATATTTTTTTATTTATATTTTCAAAATGACCGAGTTTTTCAAAGTCCCAATTTTTTTATATTGGCCGATTTTTGAAAATGACGAAAATACTTAAAATGGCCGATTTTCCTAAAATGGAAGAAATTTCCGACCGATTTTCTTAGAAGTCCGAGTTTTCAAAATCGGCCGATTTTTGACAAAAGTTGTCAAATAGCCGATTTTTTCAAAATTGTGTATTCTTCTTTTTCTAAAATTTTAAAATAATTTCAAAACGAAATTTAAAAAATGACCGTTTTTTCAAAATTACCGTTTTTTCAAAATGACCGGTTTTCAAAATTTTGCAAAAGGGCTAATTTCTTTCAACTATTTTAAAAACAAAACGTTATTTTATTCAAAAAAAAAACGAATCCCATCGAAATGCACGTTCCTTAACAGTCCAGTGGTCAGAATTGCTCATTTTTCAAATTCCTGAGCGTATTTTCGAATAAACGACGCTTTTTTAATATGAATTGAAATTATAGATTGATAACAGATGAAGCATAAATTAACCACATGTTGAATCGTTAAATTAAAACATACATTCTCGATTATTATTTATTTTATATAAAAATATCTTTGGCACAAGCACAAGCGAGATCTTGAGATTTATTTTATGTTGTTTGATCAGATAAACTCGTTTCCTGAACTTGTGTTTTTTTTTTCTTTCTTTTTTTTCTTCTCATTTTAATTCAAATCGGTCTGTTATTCATCATCTTCATCATAATAAAATACTACAATAATCGTCTATTGTATTATGAATGAAAGTATTTTAGATCATGTTTTGTGTACATTTGTGACAAACCAATACATTTATTTTTATTTTTACAGAACATAAGTCAAATTGTAATTTAATGTAAGAAAAAAGTTGATTGTCAAATGGAATTTATTATTTTTTACTCTACTCTTATAGTCTATAGTGAAGTTATTGTTGAATTGGTATAAGAAGAAGAAGACAAACAAGTGAATACGCGAAATGATTATTATACAATTTTTTTTCAACATAATTCAACAACATTCTATTAAATCTAGTATTAAATAGCCGCTTCTTTCATTTTTTTTTATTTTTCAATGCTCGTATCTAAATCGTGGTAGAATTTCATCTATTGAAAAATTTTTCTTGAACACATTTCATTTCATAGTCTTTTCACGTCAAATTACGTATGTACAATGTTAAGTAATTGTCAACTGTAAACATTACAATTTTTTTTTGATGAACAATGGATGATTATAATTTTATATTTATTTGATGATATTCAACTTTCATTTATGTAGGACACAAATATGAAAGAGTAAAGTGTTAAAATAAAGAGTGAGTGCGCTATGTTTTATCGTTTCAAACAATCAATATGATGATTTTGACATGGAATTTTATTACTATTATTATTATGATTTTATTTTACAATTTTTATTGTTATTAAAATGTTGATCGTCAAATGGTAAAAAAATGAATACCTAGAAGTAGGACAAAATTACAATACGAACAAGCAAAGTAAGGAAAGTTCTTAATTCGTATATGAAACAGAATTAAAAGGCATCCGATAAATTGTAATCCAAAAAAAAAATAATTTATAACCTACATTATTTCAATATCATGTTTTACAAGACCAAGATTAAAAGTCGCTTGTCTACACATTGAAAGTTATTTATGAAAATTGCATTTCTTCATCTCACTATTCTTTTTCTCTTTTATATCGAATGTGAGAGCCATATGCCATTGGGCATGATTGTTATTTTAATATGAAATTTCTTTTTCACAAACGAACGTTTGAAATTTATTTTCAATATTATTGTTATTCTTCTTTGTAAATATTTTCAAATGAAATTGTAAAAAAGAAGAACATTTATAATATTTATCTTTTAATATCTTCTGTCTTTAGATCACTACTCTAAATAACACAGATTAACAAAATAAAGTTTTTTGAGGCGAAATGAAATTCTTCAAATAGGGTCATTCTTGTAAAAAAATGGGAAATTCTAACCACTGGGCGGTTTAAAAAAGTGCATTTCGATGGGACTCGTTTCATTGAATGTAATTAGTTTGAAATTTACCGCCAATTTAAATATAACCGCCATTTTGAAAATAACCGCCATTTTAAAAATAAATCGATATTTTGAAAAAAACTACCATCCAAAAAAAATTTAAAAAATCAGACATTTTGGCTTTTTGACCGTTTTCCGGCTCTTGAGAATATGGAGCCTGATCCCTGAGCCTAATTTCAGAAATAATGAGTTAAAGTTCAAGTAAGTAAATTTCTCCATCCAGCAAAACAAATTATCAATTTTTTTAAATTTGTGTAAAACCTAATTTTTGGATAAATCAAATCAATTTCGCCTCCAAAAAAATTATTTTGTTAATCAGTTTTATTCATTCTAAGCAACCACATTAATCTCACAAGAAAAAAATACAAATCAAAACATTCGTAATGTTGTTAAACATTGAAAAAATTCTTATTTTGACATGTTATGGGTAAATACAATAAAAAGGTATAAAAATATTTGAGAAAATGCATCATGAATGAAAAACAAAGTAAGTCGTTTTTCATTTGTCATATTGTTTATTTTTCTAAATTCACTTTTTTAAAAACATTACAAGACAAAGTCTTACCACACATGTATTAGTTCAACTCACTCACTTTTCACATTTGAACGTAAACGAACTTTACATTCCATTACATTTATTTTGATTTGAGTAGTAACAAAAACACTATATTTCATTCAAAGTAAGAATTTATATTTAGAACATTTAGAGACATAGAGAATGTTAGATGAAAATTTAAAAGAAATGAAAATAAAATTAAAATTAGCCTTTAACCCAATTAATTTGGTAGATCATTAAGAGTGTGAACGTAACTCATATACATATGAGATGAAATTATATTAATTAGGTTAAATTCGAGAGAAGTTATGAGAATATTTTTGTCATTAATTTGTGTAACTCGACAGACCACCATAAATGCATGCATGCAAAGAACATAATCACATAAATTTTCCAATTCAACAAATAAATGAATATTAACAATGTTATTGCAATGAACCGACATCAATGTAATCATCTTAAGAGACCTTTCTAATGAATTATGATGTTCGTTTTACCGCCATAGAAATATTTTAATTGATTGATAAGCTTCTTTACAGTTTTTTTAGGTTTGGTGTCGGGAAACTATAAAATATGTTTTTTGAATTTTAATAGTGATAAATATGCTCAAATTTTAAAGTGGGTTAATTTGATAAGAAATTCCATTGCATTTTTTTGTGAAGATTAAAATAAATGAAAAACAAATGTGAAGACAAAATGTTACAGTTTTATGACAATTTATTATGTAAATCTGCACCTACACATGTTTTATATTAGATTTTGAATTGGAAGCTGATTAAAAAAGTGTTTGAAATTAATATTGATAAGACACTGAATAAAATGAAATTGATTGAGACATAAAATTATGAGACTTTGATTGAAAATGTGTAAAAAATTCATAGGAAATTGTTCCGTTCAAGTAAATGCATCTCATTCATAATTTTACATAAAATATTGATACTTTTTTTGGCATCGAAAGTAATTAAACATCTATTTGTTTTCAATAAGGTTAATTTTCCGATAATTTAATTTCAATTAAAATTTTATGGTTATGTGTCCAAATACGTTAGATAGGTTACCGTAAAAATATAATTTTATATTGTCATGAAAGCGCATGATCGCTACTTGTTTTACGTGATCAAGTACAAGTTGACGCAAGCCCTTTCCTTTTATGAATGAATATGTAAATGATTATCAAGCGTGTTATAACTAAATTGTTGACATTTGATTTATAGATACTTTCTATTTAATGAAATTTAAATTTAAACTATTGAAGTAATAAGTGAATTGCATTTTTTTGGTGGTTGTAATGAAGCATTTGGTTACCGTGTTGAAGTGTTCTACGAATTTAAAAGTTTTTAAGAATTTTTAAGGTGACGCCTTAAAACAATTTCCGTAAAATTTCCTTTTAAGTTCGCTTTTAGTGCTTCGTTTTACGCTATTTTTTCGTAGAAATCTCACCAATCGCCAGATTGTATGATATCCGGACAACTTTTTCGAAGATTTAGATCTTCTTTCTTCTTCATCCTTGCCTTTATTAAAAACATGTGACTTATACAAATTTTTATATCCCGGATTATTTGGTCAATGATCTTCAGGGTTGGTGTTGGCTAGAGGATCGTGACGTCATCCGATTTTGTTGGATGACACTGGATAGTTTTTGTTGTTCACTATACTGTCGGAACCATGTATGACATTGTAGGTCTAGGTCTTCTTCTTCTTCTCAATGCTAGTACGTTGAGTTGCATGACTTCTTGGTGATATGTGTGCCTTCTGTTGCGTGGATACTATCAAACTAGCTCGCTCTTTCTAGCTTGACTTTTCAGCAATTGACTCTTTTACACCCATAGATCTCCGGATTTTCTCACTTTGAATATGATCGAGTTTTGATAATCCCAACGATATATGAAGCATTTTCATCTCTACAGTGTTAAGGTCTTTTACATGTTTGTCGTACAGCGTCTTGTATTTGAAGTCGAAGGTAAGTGATGATCTTACAACTGATGTAAATAGTCGTCCTTTTAATTTAGCTGGCATCCTTCTATCACAGAAGATTGGTGAGTTTTCTAGTCATTTAAGTCATCCAATACTGACCACAGTAGGACTCTTAGCGACCACGGTGATGCCCTTGTAAAACCTAAGCTACTGAACCTATGAATGACATCCTCATTACACGAATCAATTTGATACTGACTTTGTTAGACCCTGGTTTCCATTATTTTTTCGTCGTATCGATTTAAATCGAAAAAGCTGTCTAGATATTATTATTATCTGACGATTAGCTAGATTTCTACGAAAAAATAGTGAAAAACGATGCCAAGATATGTCCTAACAAAAAGGGGAAATTGCCTTATAAATTCGTAAGAAACTTTTTTCTTAATTCGTAGAATACTTCAACAAGGTATTTGGTGACAACTTTTTCTAACTCTTAAATTCGAAAAACTGATTTAATTACCTCTTTATCGTTAAATGTAATAAATCTTTCACTTAATCTATGATCATTCGTCCAGGTTAAACTTTGGGTCAACATAAGTCGTTCCACCCTTTAATTACGTAACAATTTCTTTTATCTCATATTGCGTGACAAACTTCGATTTATTTTAATTATAATGATATTCGACATTTGAGGCGGTGATATTTTGTTTGTTTATTTCACACTATTTTATGATTTTTTCGGAATATCATTTTGTCCATAGTTTCCAATGAAAATAGATATCAGTTAAAATATGGATCAAATTGAATTTTAATTATGCAAGAGGCAAAATCATCAATCCCAGTTAAATTTTTTACTATTAACAGTAAGAATGAAACATCAACAGTCATAAATTCACATAATTTTTTTTTATTTAATAGAATCTTTCTCCATTAAATTTGAATTTCGTTTGAGAGAGGAGATTTAAATAAATATACATGCTGTGAGCGATAATTTATAACAGTGCTTAATTAGTGTTGAAAAGACAAAATTACTTTCATCATCATTGCTCTATTATTTAATGTTCATTAATAATTTGTGTCTATTTTTTCTCAAAAAAAAACTGAAAACAGAGCATCTTGATATCTTCTCAACATGAAATCAAGTCATAAACTTTAAACGTTTTATTACTTGGACAAAAGCATCATTTTAAATAAAGCAATGAGCAAATTTGAAGTACTTGACATTGACTCGGACACGCACTTCATTACAAATAAAAGTATGAATAACGCACAATTAAAAATCAGAACATCTACAAAAATTTTTAACTTTAAAATATTTATTATGAATATTAAATTAACGGCACTTGATTTCCAAATCTGATAACGTCATTAAAGGTTTAGTATAAGGAAAAAAAATAGTTTTGGTCAACTCTCATTTAGACAACTCACGAAATGTAAATTTTTTGGTGCGGTTTCATATGTGACTCAATTTTACACTGTCAATTCAAATTCAAGTCACGTAAAATTAGAATAAAAGTTTTGTTAATCATACAATTAACGCTAAAATATTTTTTTGAATTTCTGAATTCCAATGAAAAACATTTTCACGAATTGACTCATCACTTAACAAAAAATCACTTGAAAGTCCAATTTTAAGAGCAATTCATAAAATAAAATATTAATAATAAATTTGTTTAATCAACACTAAACTTAATTGAAAATCATTTCAATTCAAAAATTCCAAGTTAATAAAAACTGATTCATCACACATGATTTTTATATTTTTTTTGTATTTAACTGTAATGTTTGCTTTCATATTTGAATTGATGAGCAAATTGTTTGTACTGTAAATCAATACATAACGCGCAATTTATTTTTAAACTAATAATAATCAATGTAATCGATTTGAAATAATAATGAAAATGAAAAAAAATGTGCAAGAATTTCATGTGATTTGTATGAATTTGAAAGGCGAATTTTATGATGACATAAATTGAAATCAGTTTAATGAGTGAGCGAGCAATTGGCAAGCATAATAACAATTTATATGTTGAATGGGAAAAAAAGAACGATAATGAGAACTAAAAATATTAATTTCACACTTTTTTTATGTTTGCCAGGAGTAAATATTAGCATATATGTGACATAATGTTAACTTTAATGATGATCATTATTAAAAATAAAATATTGGTCTTTTAAATGTAAAGTTGATATTTTAGAATTAACATGGTTGTGTCACTCAAGGTGGAATGGGAAGTAAAATAACATTTTTTTGTGCAAATATTGATAATGGAAGTTTTTTTCAAAAATAATTTTAAAGGAAATCAATCTCATTGCGTTAAATAACAGAGTTGACAGTGCGACACTTTGTCGAAGCCCTGTTTTGGTCGTAATAGATTTCAACACTTCATTTCCAAGCCTTATTCTGCTCCTAGATCCATTAAGAGTCATGACCACTAGTCATATAAGTTTATGTTCAAAGCCTAGTTTTTTCATAACAACAAACAGCTCACCGCATTTGACTTTGTCGTAAGCTGCCTTAAAGTCAATAAAGAGATGGTATGTATGGACTTTGAATTCTAAGCCTTTATGTAGAATTAGATGGACATTAAAGATCTGATCCGACCTAGACTGATCTCGCCTATACTCACATTGGTATTTACCTATGACCGTCGCAGCATGAGGACACAGTCGATTGTACAGTACCTTTGCAAAAACTTTGTATGCCGCTGGTAAAACGCTGATGCGTATAAAGTTTTCGTAGGACATTTTGTCTCTCTTCGTGTAGATCGGGCACAAAGCGACTTCAAACTACTCGTTCGAAAGATTTTCAATACTTCAGTACATGTAGATCAGTCAGTACATTTGCTCTATGAAGTTGTTGCAGTTCAGATAGCGTCTTATACCGCAGCTTGCGTTTCTTACGTTTATGGATACGTTTTTCTTCGCGCCTCAGAGCCTTATAGTGCTCATCCTCGGATCTGGTATTGCGTTCTATTTTTCTCATAAGTGCTTCATTTTTTCTTGCAGTGACCTCTGCACACTCGTCATCGAACAAGGTATTACGGGCGTTTAGTGTTACGTAACCCAGGGTCGTACTTGCTTCATCGCTTATTACCTGTTCCTGAGAAATGCTGCCCAATTAAATATTAAATAAAAAATATCCTCAACTAATTATCAATATAATTGTTATCCGTTTATAAGACAATGAAATGTTAAAAGCAATTTCCTATTATCCTATTATCAGTTGAAAACCTCACCTTAATTTTAACTTGACAATAACTAATATCTTTACATGTTCACATGCCATTTTTTTCATTGTAATTTCATATAAGTAATCATCCTTCAAGGATAACAAGGTTCCATTTATTGATATCATTTCTTCATGTGTAATAAAAATTAATGTATATAAAAAACAAACAAAAAAATAAAAAGTGTGTCACTAGTGTCGATCAAATGTACAATGATTTGGCAAAAATAACACATTTTTATTTTAATAGCACGAGGAAGAATTATCTTTAGGAAAATAAAAGAAAAGAAAGTGGGTTGAAAAAATCAATGAAAATAAGGTTTGTTTGCCAATTCTACAAGATTTTTAATGCGTTAATGATGATGAAAAAAATACCAATGTCATTTCTTCTATTTACATAATTTTTTTTCATAAAAAGTTAAATTTCAGGTCATAAGTAAAACAGATGTTGTTCATTTTGTGCACAGAACCAAGCACAATGATGATGAAAATAATGCAAATTGATTGAAAACAATGATAAGAAAAATAAAAATATAAATTTCTCTCTTGGGCTGTAGTTAAATATTCTTTTCCCCTTGATGTCAATCACTCAGGTGTGAAAATATTATTATTTTTATTATTATATTATCATACATGATGACATCATTTTATGTTTAAGCCACATTTCATAGTGTTTTTGTTTGCTTTCATATTCACACACACATTCCACTTTTCAGCTGAATTTTCTCTAATGTACTAGAAAAATGGACAAATCCAATTCAAGTTATAATACTTTCAATTTTTTAAAATGAAATTAAATTGATGGAAAGTGCAAACATTTAATCAAGAAAAAATGTGTTCCTGATAAACACACACATCAAACAAAATGTTACATGTCAAGGTAAATCGTTTCAAATATGAGCAGTACAAAGTGCAGACAATTTGTCTGGTTATTATGTATTGTGTTATTACTTTTAAGCAATATATTGCACTCTAATATTAGTAATATAATGAAAAACAAAATTGCAATTCATAATTTTTTATTACATTTCGTGAGAAAAAATGCACTTTTACAGACGGTTTATCCGCCGTCATTCTGGGGGTTGAGGTCGATTTTTTGTTGTAAGGTAAAGGAGCTCATAAGGATTATTTATAACATATTAGTTATGAGATTGGTTTCATGGATTGAGCTTATGGATTGAGCTCGATAGCCTCTAAAAGCCTGAAAACCGTTAAAAATGGTTGAAAAATATTGTTATTATTTTAATAAATGTTTATTGGAAAAAAGGAGCTTTTAAGAATGAATTTTAACCCTTTAACTCATTAGCTGTGAGGTGGGGCTTTAGAGCCCTCAAAGCCAAAATGGCTGATATTTTGATTTTTATTTTAAATTACAAACTTTTTTTTAAAAAATTCAAAATTGTAGAGTTTAAAAAAAATCAATTTGGCGGATTTTTAAAGAAAAATTCAAAATTACGGTTTTTTCCAAAAAAAAATTTCAAAATGGCGACAAATTTTCTTTTTAAAAAATGGCGGCTTTTTCAAAATGATCGAAATTTTATTAAATGAAACGAGTTTCATGGAAATGCACTTTTCTAAATCGCCTAGTGATTAGAATTTCTCTTTTTATTTGTTTCTTTGTATATATTAAAAATGTGTTTTCACCTATTGGCAAAATAGGATCGTGTATTATTTCAATAAAATTGCTTCTAAGCTTGTGAAATATTTATCGATGTGAGTTCTATTATCATTACTTTAGCTTCAGCAGTAAATTACTAGTCTAAGAGAAAAGATATTGCACTGAACCTTTTTTTTTTTTTTTTTTTTTTTTGGTTTATTATGCTTTTTAGGGCATTATCTTTATTTATTTCAGGTTTTTATTTAGCGCTGGGGAAAAGCATGATCAAGATTACAAATAGCTACCCAATTAATATACTAGATCAAACGAAACAACTACTGCAGTTACAGACTATGGTGAAAAGTTCGACAATCAGATCCTTTAGTGGAGAGAGCCCACCACCAAAGCTAATCCTTTTCAATTATCCATTTCAAGGATCTTTCAAGTTTCCCAATTCACCAAGTTTTCACTGCAGCCACTGCCCGGATTCATCAAAAAAAAAACCCATACCAATAATCTTGATTATGCATAAAAACCCCAACTATTTAATTTTTTTTCAATGACGTTATAATTAAGATAGTTTAAATTATATTGAATGGATTAGATGCCTCGATGGACCTCAGGTCCGTTTAGGAGGCAGTTCAATTTGAAGCGATAACTCTCAATTGCATTGCTGCATCAAACAAGATTTAGCATTAAAAATTATAAAGAAACTTAACTTAATAATAATGATAATAATAATAATAATAATGAATAAATAATGATAGAAATGAAATTAATGATAGGGTGAAAAAATGAAATTACAATTAAATGTATAAAAAAAAAAAATGATAATAGTAATGAAGGAATAGTGATACGATATTTGAATTATGACTAATGATTATGATAATGATGATTTAAATGATGACGATGAGAATGAATGAATGAAATTAACGATGATGAATTATAATTATGTGATGACTTCATGTATGATGATAGACACAGAGAGTGACTAGATGGAACCACAACCAAGCAATGATGCAAATCGTTGCGAGTCTTCGCACAAAAACTGACGAGTTGATTTTTTAATATAATTTAACGAGGTAGTTGGTGAACCAATTAAATTAATGTGATTTCCTAACAATTTGGCAACATATTCGAATCTCCTACTTCCCATTGAAGATTTAATTTTCGGCAGGCGGTATCTTCTAACATTTCGCAAAGACCTAGCTGGAATCTGCTCATTTAGTGTGATGTTGGAATGCGCTTTTCGTGTTATGATTTTGTGAGACAATGAGGCAATCGAAAGATAGTATTGGGCTTTAACAGGTATGATGTTCAATTTCATAGCGTGCTGGTAAAGCTGTTCAGTGGAGTACAGTACAGGAAGGTTAAAAATTAATTTAAGAGCCCTTCGTTGAAGCACCTCAAGCCTAGAAAGCGCTCGTCTACAAGCCGTTCCATAAATTTCTATCATATAAATCAAGTTACTATTAAAAAAAGAGAAAAATAAATCAATTAGTATACTTCGGGGCACGAAGCCCCGAACCCTGAAAATTATTCCAATGGCTATAGACAATTTACTAGCCACACTATCGATATGAGCCTTGAAGTTCAATTGAGAATCTAAAATAAACCCAAGATATTTGTACTGGAGCACTTTTTCAATGATGAAACCCTCCATTCTAATTAATTCAGTGCATTCCTTGTTGGATTTCTTGCCCAGAAATAAAACTTTTGATTTCGTTAAATTTAAAACCAACTTATTTATCCTAAAGTAACTCGAAACTAACTCGACATCATGACGGATCGAATCATATAAATCATTTTTATTTTTAGAGACGTAAAAAATCGCAAGATCGTCAGCAAACATTAATAATTTTCCCTTTAGTTTGAGTTTACCTAGATCATTGGTATAGATTAGGTAAAACAGAGGACCCAATTTGGAGCCTTGAGGGACTCCCATGGGCATAGTTTTCAGAGAACTAATTTGACCATCAATTGTGACAGCTTGAGATCTGCCAGATAGATAAGACTTAATAAGTTGAAGCGGGATTCCTCGAACACCTGTTAATTCAAGCTTATCTAATAATAAATTATGAGGAACAAGGTCAAAAGCTTTTGAGCAATCAAAGAAAGTTACACAAGTGTAATTTTTGTTATCAATGGCTGTATATATCTGGTCAATTAGTTCTACACAAGCTCCTGAAGTACTTGAGCGTTCACGGAATCCAAATTGACTATGGTACAGATAGTCAATGGATAATAAGTACTTCCAAAGACGTGAATAAATACAATATTCAAATATTTTGTCAAATACAGATAATACGGAAATTGGCCTGTAATTAGCTACATCACTTCTATCACCGGATTTAAAAACAGGGGTGACCCTAGCAACTTTAAGGGCTTCCGGGAACGTTCCTGTAGTAAACGCTTCATTAATTAAATTAGTTAATAGAGGAGCAATGGAGTTTGCAGCTCTTTTAACACTGAGTACCGTTACTCCATCAATACCAGGAGATTTACTTTCAGAAAGTGTATTAATACAGCTGAGAACTTCCGACTCCGTTACAGGATCAAGGAAGAAAGATCTAGATGAAATTGGAAGTGTATCAAATTGACGAATGTCATCATTGTCTGAATTTGGAGGTGAAAGTCTTAATGCAATAGAGGAGAAGTATTCATTAAATTCTTCGGAAATTTGAGATTTATTCTCAATTAGCAGACCATCACTCGAGACTATTTTGTTTGGAAAGGTTTTGGTTTTGCGCCCTAATAGTGAATTCAGAGTATTCCATTTTTGTCTATTGGATACATTACTTCCTAGTTTATTACAATAAAACTGTCTACGAGTTAATTTTTTTTTAATTGATACTTGCGAGCAAATATTTTCATACTTGACCCTGTAGAATGTTGATAACGGGAACCGATTCTTTAAACGTCTTAATTTTTCTTTTTGATTAAGCAAAAGATCAATTTCAGGGGTCATCCACTCACATAAAGGGTTTTTAAGATTGATTGCAGATTCAGTAGTATTATTTCTCAATGAAGAGTTAACGACTTCAATTAAATTTGCACATGTGTCATTAACATTTGACATGGGTATCAAACTAATTTCACGATCCACTTGAGATATATATTCATGCCAGTTCGTTCGTTTTTTTATAATTTTTTTTTTGTTATTAATGCAAGAATTTAAGTCAAATATAGAAAGAACAGCATTGTGATCAGTATTGATCCCCAAATCAAACGTCAAATGACTCGAATCACAATCGAAATTGCCAAATACATGGTCGAGCAGGGTTCTTGACTGAGGTCTTGTTTCGACATTATTGAGTGATGCAAATCCTAAAGATTTCATAGTGTCTACATATAAATTTTTTTCATTTGATTGACCAAACAAATTCACGTTAAAGTCCCCAACAATGATAACTTTACTTGTAACGCTACTATGCTCAGTCAAGGCTTGATTCATAACGTCAATAAAGATTGGGAATTGAATATTTGGAGGTCTGTAGTAAGCATCAACACACACTTCATGATTATCTAGCAATCTCAAATTAACTCGAATATTTTCAACTCCTTTAATTTCCCTTATAAAAGTCACACTGAAAGAGAAAGAGTCTAAAACATAAATTGCAACACCTCCACCATTACCCTTCCTACAATAATGTATAGAAGAATATCCTAAAATATTATATGCTTGAGACTCTGATGTATCTATCCATGTTTCAGTGATAACCAAAATAGACGGTTTGCGACCTAATCGCATCAATTGAATTTTTAAATCACTCATTCTCATCCAATCTTTAATGCTACGAGCATTCACCATTAGTATTGAAAGGCCTAATTCATTGAATTCCTTCCATTTATTTTTTGTTAAAGTTGTTGATTCTGTATGAAAGTTTTTTACCCTATCACTAAAATTATTAATATCTAAATCGTCCATAAATGTATATATATATAGAAAGGTCTGCGTGAAAACTGATATATGATGCACAATTTCATTAATAGGTTGCAGAGAGACCACAAATCTCAAAATTTAATTCATAATTACTTCAGTAAAAGTGTTTTGATATTTCATTTTTATATGAACAAAATCCAATCTGTCAAAAGTAAATCAAAACAAAGATCATATGATCAATGAGAGTTGTGACCTCTCGAGTCAACCACAAGAAACTTATGCGAGCATGCTCTATGTGTAACTTGTATAGTCATGACAGATCAAAAACACAATTAGCAAAATTCAATTCAATAAAAGTAATAATTAAATCATTGATCATACAAAATCAATATTTTTTCCTTGAAAGAAAACAATAGTTATGTGTGAATTTACAAAAACATATATTGATAATAATAATTATAAAAGTTACACATAGAAACAATGAAATAAAGTGAAGTTAATTTACAGTGAGACAAAAAGGTAAATAATGAAAGTGAATAATAAATGATAAATTGGAAAAAAAGTAGTAAAGAATAAAAAAAAAAAAAATCAAAAAAAATCAAATTAAATTAGAGCAAGTAATGCATTTAAAGGAGGTGTTGCAAGTGAAAAATAAATAAATTATTAGTTTTTATAGAACCTAATATCGACCCTTTCTTCTTTGTTTGTTGATTGGGTTGGATGAGGTAGCAGTTCCAGGCGATTCATTTTTACGTTTGGTGGTCTCAACTTGAAGACCTTCATCATCTATAGGTGTAGTTATTTCAACCTCAACTTCTTTGTCTTGTGAACCATCCATATAGGCTTTGAGATATTCATGAACGTCTATTTTTTTTTTACGGTAAGTGAGCTCCTGGACTTGATCATATTTTTCAATCAGAATAGCATCAGCAGTTGGATTTTCTCTAACAAATATACGACCATTGTATGTATACACAAATTTATAGCCAATTTTTTTTAGTTTTCTTGCTTCCATGAATAATGAAAAATTTTCTTTAGTCAGATGTTCATCTATGTAAATGACGTCTTCAGGCCCTCCCCATAGTTTACCATCTTTTTTAAATTGAGAACAATTAATATTTACTTTTCTTTTCTCTTTAATCAAGGTATTTTTTAACTCAACACTATGGGCAGTACAAACTATAGGTCGACACGTGTTTTCTTTTTTACGACCAATTCTCCAACAATCGACAAATTCAAGATGCATTTCGAAGTTAACTTTTTTAAAGATGATGCTCAGCATCTTTTTAAGATCTAAATTTGACTGTTCCAATTCAGGAACACCTTTGATTAATACGTTTCTTGACAAGTTGCTTTGTTTGAGGCGTTCAATTTGAACCGTCATTGCATCAATTTTATCGCACGCATGCTTATATTTAGTGCACATTAATACAAGTTCATTATGAAGTTTTTTATTCTGGTCTGTTAATTTCTCTTCCATAGCCTTAAATTTTTCCTCAAACATATTTTCCAATTTTTCCTGCATTTTTTCGAGAATCTCAGTTATGTTGAGATTTTCACCACGTGTCTCAGACATGTTTAGTTAATTGTTAATTAAATCGATAAATTTCACAATTAAATTGATTGAATTTCTTTTTAAAACCCTTTTTCACTTTCAATAAAAAATTTTTTATTTAATTTTCATTTATTTAGAGCTGTGCAAATATATCAGAATATTACACACACGTTTTCAATACATATATTTTTGTTGAACAGAATATTCGATGTTGACACACTGAGTGTAGCAACGCAACTGAACGCAAAAAAATGAAACAAAATTACAATGTATGATATATGTAATTTAATATTAAAAGAAAAAATAATTGTGAAATTAAATTTAATGAGTATGAAATTGGGATCACTGACAAAAATAAATTAAATTTTAAATAATATATTCAAGTGATTTAAAGAAATATGATCACCATAATCTCTCTCTCTTCAGATAGCTTCAGAGTAATTTAATGTTTGAACAAATTAATTTACATTTGAAATTATGTAAATACAATCGAACAAGGTATTTATGCGGAAAATGGGAGTGTCAAGGCGTAAAAGAAATTTGTCATTGAAAATAAGTAAATTGATTTTTGTCTTATATCTTTCACATTGTTTTGTGTGTAACAAATTTCATATAAACAGATTATTGACTTTACATATGATGACAATAAATAATAATAAAAAAGAAGCAATTTAAATAGTTTAATAATAATTAGCATTCAAAGCTTTTATGGACTTGCATCTAAATAAAATCATAAAAGTTGAACGTGTCATGATTTGTAAAATCGTCTTTTTTTTCTCGTCACTTTTTGTGTTAAGAATTGAAGAAAATTTTTTGAAATGTTTACCTACATCAAATCACCTTTTAGTCACACTTGTTCGTAGTCTGGATTGAATCACAATGCATGAATTTCAAATGATTGTATTGAAAAAGATTTAACGAAAAAGATGATTAGCATGATTTAATAAAAAAAAGAATAATATGATATGAATTTCAAGTTGGTTTGAGTTTCTTTAAGTATTAAATTAATATTAAATTACTTTTATATATTTATGAATTCGTTCATATTTCATATTGGATCATAAAAATTGATACTTAAATAGTCAAATGCCACGAATTGGATTTTATCTTAGGATACACTATAAATTGAAAGCGGGCCGTAAACCACCACACATTATATGCATAGACTAAAAGAATGCCCATAATATTCGAAAATGTGATCCAAATTTACAGGAAATGCGTTAAAAAGGGCATTCATTAATCGCCCTGTGAGCCTCAATCAAAGAACTCTGTCTACGGACCATGTCAATTTGAACTTTGACTATCACCTCAGTCATTTTGACTCAAGAGATTCAATGTGCAAATGCTACTCTGAACAAGAGGAGACTGCTTCACATCTGATTTGTGTATGTCCCAAGCATGCTAGATTTCGTGGTATCACGCTGGGTGAGTACTTTTCCAGTATAGATTCCATCACAAGAGTGAAGGTGTCCGCCCTCCTTAGCTTTCTGTGAAGGTGTGGACACTTTCCTGAACTGGACCAGATCTAGTGGACTTCTTATTACTTTTGTTGATTCTCTACATTTGGTTCCTTCTTCATCAGATATGATGATAAATGGGTATGTACAATGGACCCGTCTGTAGATCTGAGTGCTGGTTCTCTTCTGTCGAGATCGCCATAGAAATCTGATCTAGTACTGCGGGGCGTTTTCAATTTACAGTGTAACTTCATAGAATAATCATTTTTTTAGTAATATTCAATATTTTAAACTCAACAGTGCAAAACCAAAAAAAAAAATTAGATAACTAAATTAAAAGGAATTGGTTCCCTTATACGATTAGACTCATAGGTGTGAAAATCAATAAATTATCTCAAATACTAAATTTAAATTTATTTGTCACCAAATTAAAATATAACCCCTTCTGTTTTTGTAATGATTTAGTAAGTCTATATAAATAAATAAATAAATTTCAACTGTGTCAAGTCACTGTCAACGGTCTATTTCACTTTACATGAGTGAGTCAAATACCATATTAGAATAACTAATGATTAGGGATGGTTTCGCGTTTTAAAATGTACTTTATCTTAATGTTTGGCTTGACATGAAAGTTTTTGGTGATATTTTAAAGCCAAATTTTTATTTTACTTGTTCAGGTTGAGGTAGAACTTTGAATAAATTAAAATTAAATCGCGTTTATTACTTTTCTGTTTAACCTTCATCCGGTCAAGGGACTTTTTTGTCCCTGTAACTGTATAAAATGATTTTTTAGCCATTATTTTTTTATTTGAATCGGGCTTCAATATCATCTCGATATATTTCATACAGAAAATAAAATTTAAGATAACAGACCTTTTCGAATTTTAGATCCCCTTAAAACCAACCCACCTTTTAACTGAGGACAGGATAAGGGTTAAATATAATTAAATCTGAAATCAAGTACTGCCCTCATACATTATCAAATTTAAGTAATTAAGTGTTGAATATTTTAACGGTCCTTTGAATACGAATTCCAAACCAAGTTCAATTTAAACTTTATTTCGATGATATTATGCATTAATTTGGTCTGTGCCCAGTATCGATTTTCTAACATCATTATTTAAGTCCTTGGCCTTATCATCTTTCTATTTATTTATAATGTCTCATTCACATTCCATATAAAAACAAATTTCTTTGTATAAAAAGTTATATGTCTCTATCAATGTCTTATATTCATATGCATGGAAGATTTATTACATAACGTATATAAATAAAATGAGAAAAAAAACAATCGACAATAACATTTTATTTACCAAAACATTTATTGCACGTCATTTTATTCCATGAACGTTCCTCGCCTACTTGCTACAAGTTCAATAGATTTTTATGATAATAAATATAAATATAAAAAGTGCAGAATTATGTCTGTTAGTTTTGTTTTTTTTTTCTGTTACATGGAACATGGAATGTGGAGCAGATTCATACACGTACAAAACATCATACAGAAGGATGTTCGACTCATAAAAATACAATATGAAATAAGAGCACCGCCTGCCTGGCGCCAAGTTTATCAAATTGTGTGTATGAACTATAGAAGTGGTTGTACGGACATGTTCAAAAGGATATGCGCACTGTAATATTAATGGGGACGATGAAGATGCGCTTCTGTTTGTGTGCTAAATCTAACAAGGACATGACACATAATTTTGCGTTGCCAAATTAAAGAGATGATTCTTTACATAAATTACATGTTTAAGGACATTTCAATTTTAGCTGCAGCTTTTTATGAAATTAAAGAATAACTGGATAATGATGTCATCTTATTAACTCCTTTGAAAGGAGTCCTTTCGACTTTTGGGGTTAATGGTAACCCCAACGAATTTTGCAAAAAGTCCACAAATCAGGCTAAAAATTATTTGACCTGGAAAAGTGACATAACTTTACTCTTTTCGTCATTTCCAGTATATCAATTTTCTTTCGTAATGTTTTAATAATAATTTTTGGGGAGTCGTCGTTACATTTCTCCCTCCATAAATTCCTGTATTATATTTAAATGTCATTTTTTTTAGTCTCAGTCAATGAAGCAAATTAATACGGAAATGTTATTGTGCTATTCGTCATACTTTAATAATTTACTGTTTCAGTTCTTTTTTTATGATAGTTAAGTTATGCAAAGTATTTTCTTTTATTAATAGGGACAAATTTTACCAGTTCCGGAGGTGACTCATGCAATTTTTTTGTGTACATTCAATTCTATTTCAATAAGAACACTTTCATCTTACTTCCCTAGAGAAAAAAAAACCATGACTCATATATTTGATGATGAGTTGAATTAAAAAAAAAAAAACATAAATACATCGATTTTTTTCCTAGATTTCAAAATAATGTTAAATTTACACCATAATCATTAACATAACTTCATCACATATTTCGGAAACGGTTCATAACGTATTCAGAACAATTTTAATAGAAATAATCATTAAAAGTTGATGTTAATCACATAAAATGTAATAATAAATATGTTACAAAAATTTGGCTTATCTGACATTTGTAATCAAATCCATTTTTTTAGTTAAGATCACGATACTCTCTTTTAGTATAACATTTCATATCTCTGAAATTTTATTAGTGAAATATTTTTATTTTATTGTTGTTGATGAAAGTGAAATGACAAGACAAGCCCAAAAAATTGAATGAGGAAGATTTTATATCAAATAGGGGTTTGATATTTGTGTTATCAAGATGATACAAAAATAATTACTATCAGTTTTGTTAATAATATAATTTTTTGACGGATCCTGGCGTAAATAAGTGGTTTGCTAAGTCATGCCTTTAATTTTATGTTCCGTATGTGAAAAATGTCTTAATTAAGATCACTTTCATGTCTGAAACTTATTTCATAAAGAAAAATAATTCAAAAATTTGACAAAATCATAATTAATCATTTTGACATAATATTAAATGTCACTGGACTGCAAAAATTGTTTAAAAAGTAAAAGAGGGTCAATGAATTCTTTGCAGAACTGTCAAAATGTTGTCAAACTGTCCCAAACTTAACAGTCTTTATCTTTAAAACCAATTGCTCATTGTATTCAAATTCTGAATGATGATCATAAAGACATTGACACAAGTTGTCAATTTAAATTTAAAATTTGCTTTTTTTTCACTGACCATCAAAATAACTGATCACCAGTAAAGCAGTTAATTAAGATATTTTTTTTAAATGAAACAATAATTCTAACATATTGCCTGCTGTTAGATCTCGCATCATTTTTTGTTTTGTAAGTGATGAGTCAAAATTTAAGAATTAACAGAAATTCATATATTAAAGTATTAATTGATTCAATATTATTAAAAAAAATAAGGCAAGTAACTCAATTTTTGTAAGTGCCAGACGAATAATCGAAAGCAACAAAAAAATTAAAAGGCCAGCTAATAATAAATTAAATGAGTATGAATATAGTTATTTTCGTCTAGAGGAATAGCTAATACTTTTTTTTTTGGTTGAAATTTTTTGGCAAACATTCAATTTTTTTTTTATTAATTCTTCTTTTGTTATGTAAAATTCTAATATTCTTCTCCGACCAGAAGTAATTGAGGTTTGATTAGAATTAAATTTTTTACATATTACTGACAAGTTGTTTAATATCATATTGGACACTTCGGATGTACTTACTCAATTATGAGATCACATTCGAGAGAAAAAAAAATGTACAAAACAGATAAGTCATCATTTTGTTCTCGTCATGTTATTAATTGAACAAGTAAAAAAAAGAGTGCCAACAACATTGAACTAATTTCATTCATTAATTTTATTCAAATAATTGTCAGTGATGATAGAATTTATTTTAATTTTCCCTGCATGATGTGGTACTTTAATTTTTTCTTACTAAATATGTGCATTTTTGTTGAAGGTCTGACTCAAACAGTTAAAATCAGGAAGAAATTTAAAACTATTAACACTTAACAGTGCCGGTAGGGCCACTCTGACCCTTACGAACAATTTCGACTTAAAATACTTGAATTTCAGGGAATTATTTAAATATTTTAAAATTTAAAAGTCGCGTAAAGGTTCTTTTAACTGAAGTACTATTCAAAAATTCATTGTTTGTTTTTGTACACCTGTCTGAGAGGGTCACCAGTGGCGGATTGGCCTCATGAGCAATCTGGCAAATGCCAGAAGCGCCGCAATCGATCGTTTTGTAAAAGTTAAGTTTAACGTAAATTTTAAAGAAAATTATACAGAATGCCAGAGTCGTTAGTAGTTTTTACTCCACCCTTGAGGGTCCCTGATACCCCACCCGTGGTTTAAGCAACACATTTTCACCAATATTGTGTTAAAAGTGTTAAAAAGTTAATGTTTAACTAGGTCAGCAGGTAATAGTTTGACAATCCAAGATAACAAACAAGATTTTTGACATTTCCGTAAGTGTATCTATGCAAAATGAGCTGTCAAATTTAATCTGCTTGCCCTCTAAGAAAAATTCAATGGAATGATTCAACATTTTATTTTAATGGTCAACTGGTAAACAAGCAGCAGAATGATTTATTAGAAATTGAAAAATAATCATTTAAAATTAGGTCAATCATCCAAAAAAAAATATTGAAAAATTGGAAGTGACACAATTTAACGTACAAAAATATGTTATGTCAACGTAGAACAAAAATTAAAAAAAAAAGTTAATAATAAATCAGTTAAGAGTGTGTGTAATGAAATTGTCGCGTGATTTTATTTTCATAACGAATTTTTAATGGTGAGTTCATAAAAATTGAAATTTTGTTTGTAAATATTCAAATTATTTCATACTTAAACCGTGTGATTTATGAAAGTTATGCAATACTTTTAAAGTGTGTTTACATTCCTTCGGGTTGTTTTGATTTTCAAAATCATGTCATCGCACTATGACGAAATTTTCTATCGGTGATGTCTTACCTAAAAATATAAGAAGAAAAAATGTGCGTGTGAGTAAAGGCAATGAATTAAAAGAAGATTAATTTCAAATAGCTTAGAAGTGTAAAAAAATTAGATCATCTCTATTGTTTTACCAAAAAATTCACATTATAAAATCCTCTTAAGTGCTATTATTAATGTACATTTTATTGTAATGTTTAATCAACATCAGACGAATTCAAGCTGAGATAAATTATACCTTTTCATCTTTAAAACATACAATAAGACATGGCTTACAGGTGTTTAGGTTAATGATAAGGTATAAATCAACATCAAACCACTAAATGACTTGATTTGACTCGACAAAGACTAGACATCTCTGGTACAAAATCATATTATTTGTGAAATCTTAATACAAGAGATATAAAGGTCAATGTAAGTCATTATGTTATTTTTATATATTTCATTAAAATTTTCCTTCTATTTTTAAAGAACTTGTTCCTAGAAATATTTAAATGTTTTATGAATGTGTGTTAAAAGTGAACATTCATAAAAATAGCTCGTGTCAAAAAATTATTTTAAACACAATAATAATAATAATAGAAAAAAAACACCTGGTATTTTGTTACAATCAAAAGGACACCAAAGCTAATGTGTTCCTTTGAAATGAATATTCACATTTTCTGGTTCTCTTCAACTGTACAAACTATCACCATATTACATGCAGTCAACTGTAAACACACACAAAAGGCGGTATCATGGCTTCTTTTTTTTATTTTCATTTTAATATAGAATTCGAATCTCTCAATGAAATTAAATTTAATCGTATGAATACGGTTTGTAGTTGTTTTTGTTGTTATGAAAGAAAAAAACTAAATAAAAGAAGCGCTTTACTATAAGCCTCTTACCATCACTAATTCCCCCTTATTTATAATTGATATTGTTAACCTGAATTATATATATTTTTTAAAAGTAATTTAAAAAACTAACAAATTGTTTAGAGTACAAAAATTATTTGGCAAAGTTACATTGACTGTTGCATTGCATTGCATAGCATTGCTCTTAAATTGAACACAAAAAAATTAATGGTAAGAACTTTATTGGTTTTGGTTAATAAATAATAAAATAATTCAATTTCAGGGAATTGAAAGTGAAGAAAAAAAAATTATCTCATGATTTTATTCTAGGTATTATTAACTTAAGAGGAGGTAATCGTTTGACAGTTATTTTATGATTTAGAACTTTTAAATACTTATAATTCACAGCTAAACAAAGAATGAGGTGTCTTGAAACATTCGTTGAAAGAACAAAGTCGTACCTAAAGCACTGGAAGATGAAAATGAATGAAGAAAAAAAACACAAGCAATATTTATTACAAACAGAGGATTTAGACATATACCACATAGACCCTTTCGAATCGACTCAACAAACATAGAATGGTCAGACACACTCCCAACCCAAAACAACTGAGGTATCAGTGGGAGACCAGTATGAAAGAGGCTTCTCACTGGTGCCCTACTGGTTTTAAGTTGACAGTGCAGACACACTTTCATACCTTGGAGTTGCACTAGACAGAAAATTAACATTCAAAAACAAAAATACTTTACAGCTAACTCAACAAAAAATCTCATCTCAACATAAACAACAAAATTCTACTATACAAAGCCTGTCTCATATGTCACGGCAGCTCTCGTAAACAAGGCCAATACTCACATGCAAAAATTACAAATTTGCCAAAACAAATTACTCAAAATGGCACTAAACGTTCCTATGCGAACACCTAAAATAGACATACACAACAGAACAGAAAGAAAGGCAGTCAACGAATTCATCACAAGCCTCAAATTAAACTTCATGAATACAGTCTCAACCCAAACCAGTGGGGTTTTCCACTGCTGATCAGTAAAACTCCAGTGGAGCCAGTAGGAAACCACTGTGATTTTGCCACTGGCCCTACTGGAGCCCCACTGACCTGTCCCACTGGTTTTGAGTTGAGTAGTAGATTAGATTTTGTTCTAAAAAGCCAATACATGTCAAATCTCAATTCAAGGTCCCAAAAGCCTCCAAGGCTGGGCAAACTTTAAAAGGCAAATTTAACCTAAAACTCTCACAAAAATTAACTATTGAGTGTTTGAGTGACATTTATATGTTCGAAAACTTTGTCCATTTTTACATAGATCAAATTTTAATTTAATTATAGTTTTTAGAGAAAATCTGACGAATCTTGCCAAGATTTACTTCTGAATATAAATACTAGACATGAAAAATCTTTAAACGTTATGGATTATTACTTCTAGGTTAAATTAAACATTAATTTTATTCATATACATTTCCTATTAATTCTATAAATAAACATAAAAAACTACACAATACCACAACATGAACATTTAAATGCAGTCATTATTCTTATTATTATTAAAATATTCATTATTTTTAATTTAAAGCTGCGTTTATTATAAACAAACAACAAAACATAATAATAATAATAAATGAAATTATATTAAATGTTAACAGTTATTTTTAACTAAATGGAATTTTGTATTCTAACTTCATTGAGATGTATGCTTGGAAGGGCCTTTTCCTTGAGACATGCAGTCGATTTCAAGCATTTGCTTATTTATTCACTGTCATTTCAAATTAACATTTATATTTTAAAATTAAATTGAAATATTCAAATGATCATGTCTTGCATTATGAATATTAGCAAATAAATGTGTGGGAATTTCGCGATGCAACTTCACAATTATTTGTATTTTTTTCATTTTAATAAAAACAATAGAATAAAATGGAAATTAAGTAATTGTTTTTGAGTATGATTGTAAATCAATAGCATTTGAGTGAAAGTTCCTTGCAGACAATATTCTATTGAAATTATTATCCTAAATTGATCATTTTAGCCAAAGGCCGTGTTGTAATTTCATGAAATCATGAATATTTTCATGTAATAATTTGAGTTTATCAACCTTTACATACTTTCAAAACACATTTTTTTCATATAAGATTTTGAAATGTAATCGCTTATAAATTGAATTTGATTGAATCTTGCAAAAACGACTTGACATCTTCTTAATTAGAATTGATTTGTCAATGTAACTCAATCAATTAGTTTCTATAATTTCTATTTTCTGTCAATTGATTGGAAAATATTTCCCTACTTAAATATTTCATTAAATTAAATTAGTTCAACACAATTCAGAAAATTAATTTAACTTAATTTCATGTTATTTTTTTATTATAAATGAAATTCACTCTAATTTTATCCCACAAAAAATACCTTTAAAGCGTACTTTTCAAAGATTTATTGTATCATTATCTGAACTATTAGATAAGTTAATGTGATGTCTTAAAATAAAAGAGAGCACCTTATATTGCTAATGAATTCCATAAAAAAAAATACAATTTACACCTTGTTACTAATAAATCACGCCTGTTATGTTTAAATGGAGTCAAGAGAGGCGCTAAGGTCATTACAAGATGATGTGTTGTGATCTTTTAAAGGGCATTGGGTGTCTTAATATATTTTTTTTTTATTTTTTTAAATGACATGTTTTTTCGATACAAAAATAAGAAAAGGTGAAATAGTTTTCTTTTTATTTTCAATATCCTTCAGACTTGAAGTGAGGATCAAGCAAATAAAAAATAAATCATTGTTAAATGAAATCAATACCCTACTCAAAAACTTTCATAATTATTATTGATTGGTTTAGGATTCTTAGAAAACTTTATTAAAAGGAATTATTTGCACTCTATTTGGTGCCTTAAATAAACTTTGTGTCTCAATTTTTTTTTACCTAGCAAGATACTTCATAAAAGATCACTTTCATGAATTTTTGAGAACTAACGTTAATCAAATAACGTTTTTCAGGAGAACGGAATATGGAGACATAGATGCAACTTGGTCTGGAACGTGAATATGAGGAATCAAACATTGAAACAAGTTTGAAGTCAAAGCTAGCAGGAGAAATTACACTTTCTACCAACCATGTGTAGAGTGATGAGGGAATTAATTGCAGCCTGTGATAAAATTGATTTTAGTATTAGTAGATTAGAATTTAAGAATAGAATTAAGTAGTCAATGTTAAATTTTTGTAACCTGGGGCTTTGCCTGTTATTGCCAAATAAATTATATACATTTAGAAAATCGTAAAGGTTAACAGATTACGATGGACCAGGTATTTAGAACGAATGGACTCTTACCGAGCCCAAGCAACCCTATTCCGAAATGATCCAGACGACCGTCGAGGGGTTGGATGACCTAAAGCAAGGTGGATCGACAACATCTATTCGGATCTGAGAACGTTAAGAGTGAAAAAGCGGCAACAAGTGGCGCAAGTTAGAGACAGGAGCGTATCTAGCTTTATTTGGTAAGGGTAGCCGGCTAAGTAAAAAAAAAAAATTTTCAAAATTTGAATCAAATTTGCATACATTCTGCAAATCTCAGGGGTAGCCAAGCTACCCCTGGTAGATACGCCCCTGGTTAGAGAGCACTGGAAACAGATTCTTCAACAGGCTTTGACTATGTAATTGGTTGTATAGCTAGCTAAGTAAGTAAGTAAACAAAGTTTTTGTGACTCTATTGATTGAATTCCATACTTGCAAACATTTTCAATTGAACAATCGAACATTGCAGTAAAATCTGTCTCTAAATAAAAGAAGCTCAAACAAATATATTCAATCTCCAATTTCATAAAGTGTAAAATATCATTGTATTTTTATGTATGATGATGCATCACCTTATCACGGTTAGAAATCTAAGTTCTGTTCTTTGTGACTGTCTTTTTCTACAATTTTTACCTCCATAAGTGAAATAACAGACAAAAAAGGAATGATGAGTACAAAAAAAAACATTATCTATGAAATCAAAACAGACAACAGAATAAAATCTCTGCTGCATTTTCTTATACACACACACAAACACACATACACACATGTTACACATAAAATTTATCTGTATTTGTATGACATTAACCTTCATTTTATTTGATCCTTTTTTTTTTGAATTTTGTAACATGTTAAAAGAATTTTTGTGTTTCGTTGAATAGAAATTTCTCTAGAAACACACACACCTCTAATATGTGTTTAAATTATGTTTTTGGATAGAGGTAAAAATGCATTTACAAAATGTTTGTGTTAGTAAAGTTTTGAAAATGAAATAATAGAGACCTGCTGTTTTTATACCAATATACGTTAGTTGAATATGTTACCTTGTTATTGTTATTATATTTCACTTTTTTCTATTTATTCAATATATTTTAATAAATGAAATAGTTGCACATTGCAATGAATGGTACTGTGTGTAAAAAATATTTTGTTATAAAATTTTATTACAGCTGCTTGTTTGTGCTATTCCTGCATTTGTATAGATTGAGTTTGTATGATAAAAAGGATATGAAATTATTATTTATGTTTTTTAATTTAAAAATTATTTCCTGGTACCAATTCAAAATGTTGTGTTTGCGTTGATTCAAGAGGACCTTAACATTGAAATGAGTAATGACGTCATCAATCATTACAACCCTTTTTTCAATTAACTTTAAATGTAGAGCACTTTATAATCATGTCACAGATCAATTTCAGATTAAGTTTAATGCAATTGTTCATTTTCTCATCATTGATCTTGTACTACATCATGTTACATTAATCACATACAAAAAATATCATATTGATTGCTTATTTATCTCATGATCCACAAATATCGTCGTTATCGCACAAAAGTCCACACCTCTTCAATTTTTATTATTTTTTTTAAACTAAATATGAAAATAAATCAAATATTTAAACTGTTACCGTTTTTATTATTATTATGATTATTTACCGGATGATTTGAACCATATTGTATTTTTTTTGAATGGTTATGAGAAAACGTGTTCACATACGAGTGTATTCTATTAAGAATATCATTTTTTTTCTGAGAGACTACAAACAATGAATAGAATAGAGGCTGGAAAAGACAAACGTAAATCATGTTACATTTTATTCGATATATTTTTTTTTTTTAAAAGTAACAAGAGTTGTATTATATCAACACATATTCTTACTTACAAATATGCAGTGAGATTCAGGGTCAAAAGGTCGATATACCCTTATTAGATAATATTTTATAATACAGTATCAAGATTTTTTTCTAATATAATTTGATACGATGGGATTATAGAAGTTAATATATTTTTTTCTTTTATTTTTAGTGTATTTCGTAAGAAAAAATGCGCTATTACAGACGATTTGTCTACAGTCACTGCGTACGTCCGTGAGTCCGTCTGTCTGATCCATCCAAAACTCCGAAATGGTCCATCAGAACGAAATTGGGTTAGGAGTTCATAAGGATGAATTTAAATTAAAAAGATTTAAGATTGAGCTTCGGGGCGTGGGCTCTAGGGCTCCCAGAGCCTGAAATAGGTAAAAATACGTTAAAACCTTTAACTCTGTAAGAGTCTATCAGAGCGAAGTCAGAAAAAATTCTGTAGAAGAGAGAAGCTCATAACGATCTGTCAAAACTCATGGATTGGGTTCCAGAGCCCAAAATCCCGAATTTGCTCAAAATGTTAAAACAATATCAAAATGGCGATATTTAAAAAAAAAACAATATGGCGGATTAATTTTAAATTTTTCAAAATGGTGGATTTTTCAAAAAAGTTTAAAATGGCGATATTTTTTGTTAAAATCCGCCATTTTGACAAATTCTTCAAAAAACTTAAATTTATTCAATGAAACGACTTTCATAGAAATGCACTTTTTTTAATCGCTTAGTGCTTACATTTTCTTATTTTTATAAAATAAACCTTGAGGAAATATCGGAATTTGAACCTATCCTCACAATTTGTGAATTTTCAAACTGTTTGATGTTTATTATTAATTAATAAAAAATTAAATAAAAATAAAAAGAGTACAATGAAAATAAAGATTTAATTAATTTGTAGCACGAAAATATTTTGCAAAACATTATCCTTTTAGTGTCAAAATGAAATGAAAAATCTTAGTCCTAATTAATCTTTAATGCATGGGCGTGGAAATCATTCATATTCTTGTTAAAAGTTACAGTTAATTAAGTTTTCCTAATTGAAAATCGCACGATGATAAAACAAAAAAAAAGGTGGAAGTGATAAAACAATTTTTCGTGTAAGAATCTCTAGATAATCACAAAAATAAAAAAAAAAATAACAAAGGAATTATGTGAATTTCAAGGTCTTTTTATATTTTTATATTCATTCTGGTAATGCGCTGTTTTTTTTATGACAACTTTACACGCATAGAAGCCTCTTGATAGTATTTTATTGCGAATTTTTCTTGACTATCACTTTTATTCACGACATTTTTTTATGTTGCTATGAATTTTGTTCATTTTTTTCATTGTTTTTCATATTGATTAATTTTTTTGTGTATAGCATCCATACAAAATACGATACATTGTTAATTTGATTGTTTTTGGATAATAAATTTACGTTATGGCATTTTTAACTTATCATATTTAATATGTCTTTTTTTTTGTAAATTTTATTGCATTTTACGGTAAAAACTACGGTAGTTAACTGTTTGATTTACAATTTACTGGGATGGGCTTGATATTTTGTTTTCATTGGAAATTTAACAATAAAATTAAACAAAAAGTATGATAATGACTGATAATCGATAACAATTTGCCGGTATTGTGCAATTGACGTTTTTTACTATTCTACTATAATTGATGTAAATTTGTGTGTTAAAAATGATCAATTAACCATGTCGTAATTTTTTGTGTTTGTTTAACTATTGTTTACAATTACAATTATTTTTTGGGGGAAAAATACATTAAAATAAACACAAATTAAACATAATAACGTTACCAATTAGTACATGCCATAGTTAAAAATTTTGTAATTTATTAACAGAAAAGGCAAAATCAGTTCATTGTATCGACCTACAATCAATTTCAAAATAAATCAGTTAGACAATATCAAATTAGCTTAAAATACCCATTAAAATTCTAATTAAAATAAATTTGGTTATGTTCAAATTAGATTAATAATCAATCGAATATCAAATAAATTGAAGAAATAGGAAGAACAGACAAAACTCTCGTCGAATCTGGTTAACCATAATTTTTTTTGTCTAACATTCAATAAAATAAATATAAAACTAATAAGTGTCCGTCAATAAAAATGAAAGAAAAAATCAATATTCATATTAGCTTATGAATGTTTGTATCGTGGGTCGATCCCTTGTATTCCAAACGATCATAATAATAATAAAATGTTTAGATGTTTAAAATGAAAACCACACGTTAAATTATATCGAAAAGAATTATAAAGGCAATGAAACGTAATGTAAATTAGAGATTGAGTAAATGTAAATGAGAATGAGGCAGATGCCCTTAACACATAAGTTATTTTAATGGATTAACATTTCAATTTCAAAAATAATCGGTCAAAAGAGAATTACTGAAGTTAAACTAACTAGACTAATCTGTTACAATAATAATAAGAACCTACCTCATCATAATCTGAATTGAGTGATATTAAAACTTAAGATTAAATTATATTTTTGTGGTTATATGACGCCCCAGGAAGTTTTAAATGGTTGCAACTGTAAAAGTTAACAGACTTCGATGGGTAGGTCATTTGGCACGAATGGATCCCGACCAAGACCCAGATGTGCTGTTCTAAAACGATTCTGAGGACCTTTGAGGTTTTAAGCGCCTCATGTGAAGGTTGATTGATGCCATCCAACAAGATCTGTGAACATTAAGGGTGTTAAACTTGAAACAGCAAGCGCAAGATAGAGAATCTTGGGAAAGCATTACTTAACAGGTAAGCTAGAGAAGAATCAGCATCTACATTTGCACGAGAAGAACCTTGCTTAGGTATCGCATTAACAACAGCTAAATATGCCATATTTAAATGGCTTATTAACAAATCAACTTTGTATTGGGAAGATCAAAGCAGATATCTTTCACAACATGTACACAACTTTATACCTTAAACGTCAGTAACATGCACAAGGAATTGCAGGGAATTAGTGTAGTTCAAGTGATGGTACTGGTTGCATTCCTAATAGGGCATGTCAAAGTGCTCACTTGAAGAAAACGCATCTTAGCAATACAGACTTGTGCAGAATTTGTGAAAAAGAAGAGGAAACTGCGGAATATATACTGTGCTCTTGTAGAGGATTGGAAAACAGAAGAAGAAGGTATTTTGGTTGTTTGATCGGACAAATAAATCCACAGCCTCATTTGAATTCAGATTACATGAAATTTACGACTTCTTGAAGAGAATTTCAATTGTGAAAAGTGAATATTATTTTGGGTAAGTCGCAAGACAGCCCACAAAAAGCCCAACACTAAGTGGCTGAGGTGGGCATACCCGCTTATAACAATTATCATCAACATTCTTCAACAGGCCCAGTCTAAAAAATGGATGTAGCGCCGGTGAAGTAAGTAAGAACCTTCAAATGTTGCTTTTGCATCAACTCATGTTCAAATTTGAAGTAGGAGACAAACAAAAAGCAAAAAACAATCTATTTGAATTGTGTTGTCGCCGCCACTTTAGAATTCATTTCATACAAAAATTAAGAAGCCCCAAATTTTTTTCTTTTTTTTATCTATTTTTCAAGACTTATAGCACACGGTACAAATTACAACAAAAGATCATTTACGACTTTACAATGATATTGTTTGTCTTGTTTGATGTTCATCAGTAAATATTTGCCTTGTTTTATGTTTTTTTTTCGTTACGTCCTTAAGATTCAAGAAGAACTTTTAAGACACGCTATATTAAGATAACAGGTTGTTGCTATTAGTGCAGGCCATTATTACTTAACGCCTCATAATAAAAATGAACATGTGTGTGTGTGTTAGAAAAAGAAAGGTTTTTTTTATCATAATATTTATGTGTATCATATAAGTAAATGAAAGGTATGTAGAAAATTATTAAGATGGTACTTAATGGAACATTTTAAAGCAGTGTGTATTTTATTTTGTTGTTACGTTAGCAATTATTATCATTAAATATAAATAAATATAAGAAAATAATTCTGTTTCAAAGAAAATATGCCGTAATATTACAAGTCCAACAGTGCATTGTCATTTATTTGTTTGCATTTTACACAGTTTTTTTTTAATTTTTTATGAGATCAGCAAATAAAAATAAAAAAAAACAATGTTTTGTAATGCCAACAATTAATCGTACAAACACACTGAAATGAAATGATAAAATTACTTAACTTTTCTTATCATTTATTTACATTTAAAGCATACATTTTAAAGAAGTCATCGACTTTTACTACTTTACGAGCCTATCCTAACTTTAAATGCATCAGAAGTGCATTGCAAATCACTTCTCACGCTTCATCATCTCTCAAGAAAATCAGTCAACAATGAAAATTAAATTACAATTAATCATAAAATTAATTAGATATGAAAATTCAATACCAATAATTATATCAAAACAGCATGACATCCACCTGTGAAATTGTTCACTTAAAAAGTTACATGCAAAAAAAATTGACATGACAAGGTATGTAAATTCTCAAAAACCTGATTTTGTTGATTCGTACTGAATTTTATTATTATTATGATTATTAAAGTTGAACATGCGTAAAAAATTTAATTAGTCTAGTTGATATGTTGATCAATTTGAACTCACTACTGTAAGCAAAATCTGTGGGACTGGGAAATTAATTTAACTCATTAAGGGCCATTACTAAAAATATTGAATTTAGTTAGAGCAAAATTTTCTTCTAGGATTTGTTCTTTGTGTTAAAGTAAATACTTTTCGTTTCAATGAAAATTTTGAGTTTCATACAAAAATTTTACAGGAGAGCTCGTTGAAAGTGTCGTATAATATCACAGAAATACGTACAGAAATCTTGTACGAATCGTCTCATTTCTACTAAAAATTTTCTCAACTGGAAACTTTTACACATGCCTATCACATGTTACATTAAAAATTTCAAGAAATTTTTTTGAGAACTTCTCGGAGAAATCCGGCTCAAAAGTTTCTGGTCAAAAAATCGCCCAGCGGCCTTGAGTGGGTTAAATATATGAATCTATAAGTAATGAAATTTTATTAATGAGATATGTCAAGTATTAATTTTTGTTTTAAATTTGTTCACCGTGACATTTTTTTAAGATCTCATTTAATAGAATTTTTATCTCAAACATATTTAAACTTCAATTTCTACTTGTTCCTGTTTCCGTTTTCATTTTTAGGATGTTCTATGAATTGAATGAATATCACACACAAAGCATTTCATTGTTCATTACTTTTCATTCATTCACTTATCTGTTTGTTCAAGTTAATTTTCTCAAGGAAATGCAAAAGATCTGTATTTGTTTTACGATGTTTATCGACTTGTCTGCATTTGTTATTTTTTAATGTAAATTGTAAAATTGTTTGTATTTCAATTGAGATGAACTTTGACCAAAATGTTGATTTACCTGAAAATATAAATTAAAAAAAATCATTAGTGTGATGAAAATAATGGAATCAATCATATTATTTCAATTTTTGTTTTTAAAGAAGGTGTCAATGTCATGTTTAGATGAAAGAAGAATCATCAAATATTTTAATGTTCTGTTGATATGAATTTTAGGGTGTACCTGATGAAACCTTATTAACTGTCAAATATTTTCTTATAACATACAAACAAAGTAATTTTCAAACTCAAAGTTTAATGTCTAGACATAAAAAATAAAAGTAATTACGCTGTGTGATGATGTGCATTCAAGGTTCTTAAAATGATGATGATCGTGCCGAAAGAAAAATAACTCTTTTTTTCTTTTTAAAATAAAATCAAAATATAAATCAGGAACGAAAAAAATTTTTAAATTATTATACTTCATTTTTTTGTTCTCGCGTAGATACATTGAGAGAGTACACGCCCTTCACTGAACGCCCTTTTAATGATGAGTGTTATATTTTTAGGTTAGTGCGTTTGAATTGAAGAACTATGAACGGATTATTACCTTTTAATTTTTTGGAAGGAATGCGCCAGTCAAAATAAAAAAGTTTTTTTTGAAAGAAAATCAATAATTAATATTATTACATAAGACATGCACATCATACATTTGACTCGCTTTTTGTTTTTACTTCTCTCGGAATATGGAGTTGAGTGAACTTCACATAAATCAAATAACATGACTTTTCAATTTTATTCCAAAAAATCCGAGTAAAACAATTCAAACATTTCATGAGAGTCAAAATAGTAAAAAAATTACAAAAAAAAACACATTCCGTTAGTGCAATTACATTATTAAATGTTAAATTAATAGCACTCATTTAATTTTTTTACATCAAATTTACGTGGTATTTGAGTAATCCAAGTCACAATTATTTATATTTGAAAAATAAAACATTAGAAACTGTTCTGGTCCAAAGACTTCCGACTTCCATTCAATTCAAGTGTTCAAGTAAATAAAAATAATAAAAGATTTTGTTTGCTTTCGTTTTTTTTTCGTATGTCAATTTAAATGAAAATAAACAATATTTATTGTACCTTGAACTTAAAAAAAAAAATTGGATAAGTTGAAAAAAAAAACATATGATTTAGTGAAGACATAAAATAATTGCATCATGCTTCAATTGAGCTGTAATTTGAATTGATATTTATTTAACATGATTGGCATTATTTGTTATATTTTTTTGGTGGAAACAGTTGAGTTACTAAATTGAAGCACTTTTTAACGGATTTCTTGAAAATGACGGTATTGGGCGCGGTCTGTCCGTTCGTCGGTCTGTGTCAATGTGGCCGATCATTGAAAAGTATCGTCAATCATTGAAATTTATCACCAATCATTGAAAAAATTTCGTCAATAATTGAAAACTGTCGCCAATCATTGAAATATTTTGCCAATCATTTAAAAATTTCACCAATCATAGAAAAATGTCGTTAATCATTGAAAAATTGCACCAATCATTGAAAAATGTCGTCAATCATTGAAAAAAGTCACTAATCATTCAAAATGTCACCAATCATTGAAAATTGTCGCCAGTCATTGAAAAATTGCACCAATAATTGAAAAATGTCACCAATCATTGAAAAATATCCGACTAACTCAAAATGAACGACTAATTCAAAATGAACGACTTTAATAAACGATATTTTAACCTTAATAACGATAAAACTCAAATTTGAAGATTTCTTTTCGTTCAGTGTAAAATTTTTGATAAATTACATTAAGTTTTTTTCATAGAAATGCGCTCGTGTAATTTGTTTACGATCACGTTTCAATTTTTTTTGTTTTTTATACAAGGAAAAGAAATCAATATGTTGTTTGTTCAAACTTTCTATCTATGTGTATTTTTTTGTTACTTTTGTCAAAAATAGACAGCACGCTATGTATCATAATTCCAACATAGCAATAGTGAAATTGTATTCCATTTCCTGGGTGATTAGTAAATAACATTTTCATGAGGCGCTTGTAACACACCAAAAAAAATGTTTTTTTTTTAAATCGCGATTAAATTTACTACTAACATGATAATCTTTTAGTTGTTTCGTCATCAGAATAAACAAAGCAATGAAAAATTTTATGGTTTATGGTGGATTTTAGCATAATTATGTTAAAATGTAATGCCTTATTAAATACTTAGCATGTGTGTCTCAATATCATTTATCATCTACTCATGCATGGATTGCTGTGATCTGACTGTGAAATAAAATGTCACATATGTTAAATTAATTGTAAAACTTTATGCAATTTTGTGAGGGTGAATCAAATGACCAGTCAAGTCTCACTTTTCTCATAATCATAAATTTAAACGTTATTTCACGTATAACGCCAACTTATCTTGTTTTTTTGAAATTTAAAGTGCATTTTTGTGCAATGCATTAAAATATTTTGGTAAATTGAGCTGATCAAACAATTAAAAAAAATTAAAAAACAAACATTTTTTGTTGAAATTTCATTGAAATTTAAACCAAAAAAGCACTTTTATTGCTAACACCTCATAAAATACAATTTGATTGACACCTTACTTTGTTCATAAGACATAAAGATGTAAATTACATAAATTTTAATGTCGATATTGCTACATTTCATTATTTATTTGTTTATTTTATGAATTTTACAAGCGAAGACACCTACATTCGTTCATTCAATTCGAATAGTATCAATAGTGAAATTACTGTAATTTGATCTTATAATTTCCTTTTGAATGACGCGCAACTGCATTTAAACAAATCGGTATCAAATGATTATTGAGCATATGGTTTCATAAATTTTTTTTTTAATTCTCGCAGGCTATTAAATGGTGTAATAATGTCTAATAAATCCAACACATATAAAATTGGAATGTCACAGTATATAGTTTTAATCAGTCCCGGCATACAACCAACATTGAAAGTTATAATAAAAATAATTAATATAATTAAGACGATAAATTACATACTTTAAATACATTTTTTTTGTATTCTTTCATCAAATGAACGTTGTCATTAAAAAAACTCTATCTTTTTCATTCACTACACAAAAATTAAATGAAAAAAAAATTTATCATGTTATGTATTACATAAAAAATTAATAATAAAATTTAACGAACGAATGGGTGCTTTTGCATAAATAATTGCTACTTTAATAATGACGACCGTTTATGTAAATTATGATTCTTGCGTTGATCACAGTACAATGTTTTTTAATTTTCCAGCTTATGTTTATTAATGAACTAGTATTTTATGTGATAGTATCATTTTTTTAATGATAATTATTTTTTCATGCATTTTAAAATGTGTTCATGTAAAGCTATTACTTGAGACATGCAGTCTCGATTACAATTTTAATAGGAAATTGTTGATAACTTAACTTAAACTTCCATTTTCAGTTCAAATGAAAATCGTTTAATTACTTTATACGGAGTAATGAAATTGTATTGAATTAAAGCTAGACTAAAGTTTTCGACGACCTCATCAACGACTTTGGCACGCTCGACACGCTCCAGGTGTCATCAATGACCTTGGTAGCCTTGTAGAAAGATTTTTGGACCCGCTGGACCCTTCTCGACACACTCCAAGTGTCATCAAGGACCTTAGCAGCCTTGGAGAGGTATTTTTGAACCCGCTGGGCTCTTCTCGAAACGCTCCAGGTGTCATCAATGATCTTGACAACCTTGAGGAGGGGTGTTGTTCTCTTCTCGAAACGCTCCATGTGCCATTAATGACCTTGGCAGCCTTTAACAGGGATTTTTGGACCCACTGGACAGTGGGCCTTTTCGACACGCTGCAGGTGTCATCAACGACTTGTACTTTGACATTTTTAATTTAGGTATTTTTAAATTTTTTTCTTCATGCTAATTGATAATAAAAACCCTTTTAGCATCCCCTGAGGGGCCCAATTCAAAATACTAGATACCAGACGCCAAGTTGGTTGATCAGATCGTTGATAACTTCAGTATAGTGTACTTACATTGTATTGAATAAACCACAATATAAACATCACTCTATTAAAGCAGAATTATGTTCTTATGTATACTTTTTTTTTGGTCATTCAAGCAATTTGAAACTTAGTTGGTGGTTGATGGTGTTTTCATTGTAAAAATTCAGGGTGTGTTTCATTTCAAAGTAAAAAAAAAGTATTATTGCCTTAGCGTTACGTGTCACTTGTTACAATACAATAACAAATAGTTCACAAATATTATTATTTTTGTATTGTTACACAAAAAGGAAAAAAAATACATTAACGAGCATGTTTTATAAAAACAAAATAATTCCCCTGAAGGAAAACAAATGAAGGGAATACATTTTACTTGTCTCAAACGTATTTCATGTTGTTACATTTTCAATTGGATGATCATTGACTATATGGTCAAGCTGTTTATTGTCATACTTTTTCATTGAATTACATTTGTTCTAGTTAATACAATATTTTCATTAATTATGTTAAAGGAAATTTTATTAGAAAAACATTAACGATTTTTTTTATGTTGCATTACACTTTTTGGATCAATATCAAAATTATGTTTCAAGGCTAACGCTATGTTGACCGATGATGGAATATTAAAGTAAGCGATGAAATGAAATTCAATTATTAACAAAAATGATTTTGATTGAAATCTAATGTTAATTGTATGACCATTAATCGTGTTTCAAAATTTACCATGAAAGCTTTTTACTTATTCTTCACAATTTTTTGTCTTGCCATATCACAAATTCAAGCTGGACCTGAAATTGGAGCTCCTTGTTACGCTAGTAAGTTATTTGATGTTACTTTTCGAATTTGAGTTGTTTCAAATTAATTTTCATAGGATGTGAGCAATTGGTATCATCATGTTTGACAGCTGCAGGCTACACATTTGGTCATGTCGTGAAAAATCATTTCACTTTAATTTCAGCACTAGCCACTTGTAATACAGTTTTCACTTTTTGTATGGCGGCATGTGCTGCGATGTTTCTGTTTGTCTAGCTCTATCATGTCCATCATTAACATGTTTTTTTTTCGTTTTAAATTGAGTAATTACTGAAATATGTTTGAGCAAAAACAATTTGTCAAAAAATTGACCTGTGATAATCTCAAAACAAATTTTTTGCCATTTAATTTACATTAAAATGTTTAGACAATGAACTTGTATTGTTAAATCTCTCATTTTAATGTAAATATTCAAGACAATTGACAAGTGATACAATGAAATTAATTACATTTGACCAGTCTGATAAGAAAATGTTGTTTCATTCATAATCGTTTTCATTGTGTATATGTTGAAATTCAGATGAATCGGAAATAATATTTTATTTTTATTTACATTCAAAAATAAACCGATCACAAAATATTTATTACATTTAGTTGTTGAAAAAGGTAATCAAAAACAGTCAAATCATAAATTTGAATTGAAATAAAACTGTATCATTTGAATTTTTTAAGATATCTCTGCCCCTGCAGGCAAGAACGACGCACCTACATTTTTGGTTAAAATGACTTTATGATGAAAAAGCTCATTTAAGATCATATCAAAGCAGTTGCCATCGAAAAAAAAATTTTTTTGTTCTACGAAGTCTGAGTTTTGATGGCTCGATTTTCGCAGTTTTCGAGAAATTGCATGTTAAAACGACGCATATTCACATTTGCAGGCATAAAAGACGCATATCATATAAATATCAATAATATCAAGGCCATTACAAGCTAAATCCGACTTATTGAGAATAAAGGTAGTATACCTTTGGAACCTAACTTAGTTTGGAGACATTAGGTGAAATACTTGGAACCATTAAAGCCCTAAAAAACTGAAATTTATTAGATAAGAATTGATTACTTTTAATTGCAAGATAAGTCGGTATGCTGACTAATCTAAATCTTATAATATTTCAAATATCAGTTGAATACGAAAGGATTAAAAAGTGTTATTCAAAAATGAGACTCAGCTTAATAATACGATGAATTGAAGCTCATTACTGATGGGTCAAATGGGAAATTCTAATAGAATTCTCTACTACAAATGTAGCTTAGAAAATTTGGTCAGAAAATCCCTAAAATCGACCAATATTATGAAAAAATCTCTCATTGCCATCGGGTGGCTCCACATCAAGTAAAAAATCTGTAGAATTGGAATCACTTTCGATTTAAATACGATTTATGTTTCCTGATAGCTCTCACATCGCTTCGGAACAATTATTTTCTTACAAATTAAGAAATTATATTCAAAAACTTATCAAACAAAGAAAAATCCTCAAAGCCCGCTTGTCTATTGCAAATTTCGGGGCAAAAAAACTTATAAACATTAATATAAACACACATATTCATATAGTCGTGCAAATATATAACATTTTAACGAGGAGGTTATAGAAATTAGTAGAAAAAACATTGATATGCGTCTTTCTTGCATGCAACGTCCTTTTTGCCTGCAACATTTTTACGAAAATATTGCAGGCAAGAACGACTTTTTCAATTTAAGCCTAATAAGGCTCATAAAAATGAAAAAAAAAATTTCACAAGATTTAAAGAATGTGGCTACCTTTAGTATACAACCATTGATTTCCAAAAATATAAAATAGAACTTGAGCTACAGAGCTGAAACTGATCAAAAATACAAAACTGCAAATATCTCAGTTTGTAGTTTTTGTAGGTGCGTCGTTCTTGCCTGCAACGGCAGATCTGGGTAGAATAATAAACTTGAGCACGAGTTAACTATTTTAAAATGTTTATTTTTGCTCTATAAAAGTTTTAACGATCAACACTTCAAACATTTAATGCTCGGATTTTAAAATGATTATTTTTCATCATAACATATGTTGATTCGTTTTTCCATTTTCAATACATTTCAATTGGAACCTAACATTTTTTGATAATTTATGAATAAATCTTGAAAATTATTCATATTGTGAAGTTAAAAAATAATTCAAGTGTCAAGCAAAACATGAAAATATATGTATTTTGGGTGAACAAGACTGGAAAATAAACACATTCCAATTAAAATTTCAAAATAATTTCATTTCAGTTGTACAAACAAACAACATTAATTTACATTCATATACATACAATTTCAATTACACACACATTTTTTAAAAACTAATATTAAAAATAATAATATGATTTCATTGAATAACAAATAAATTTGAATATATTTCAGTTCATTTCAGTGCATGTTGAACATTATAAATGCGACTACAAAAACTAAACTTTTTTAATATAAATTTTGTTTTTGGGTCTCTTTCCAATGCATACTTGAATAAAAATAAATGGACATTGCATTGAAATTAATAAAGTTTTTATTCGTTGAAAACTAATTGAATATAAAATGTATTGAAATTAAACATGTAAAACTATACGAATGTGATAATAAACAATATTAGTCTGTTTTTTGATTAATAAAGGTCAAGAGATTGAAACCTTATTCAACAATCAATTTTTATAAGATTATTTTACAATAAAACTTTTTCATTGTTTCATGCAGTAGGATTGACAATTCAATCAACACAACAACAAAAACTAAAGGAGTTTCAAAGTATAACTTAACAAGAGTTATCATGAAATGGCAATTTTATTAATTAATTTGCATTCGTACAATCAAATTGCACTAAAATGAATATGATGGGGTTAATTTTTTTCTCTGTACAAGTACATTTGGATCTTGTTTGGATTTTGTAGATCTTATATTGAAAACATTTTCGACTTTTTTTAAACCATTCATAAGTTTTTTTAATGAAAAAAATCTCAAAAATCAATTTTTATGATACTTTGGTTCAAATAAATGACTTACTTTGTTCTGCAAAGTTGTTGCACGTAATATAAGCTTCAATGTTTTCTTTAATCACTTTTTGGGTTTCCATACAAAAATATTGAGAAATCACTCAAATACTGTTCAAATTAAGTAGAGCATTTTCAGAATTGCCATACATGGAACTTTTTTTTCATATTTTTTTCGATTTTTGAATTTTTACCATTTTTAATGAAATAGACTTCAAAAATCAATTTTTGTGGTAGTCGGATTCAAATAAACCACTTACTTTATTCGGCAAAGTTATTGCTCGTAATATCAGCTAAAAAGTTTTCATTAACATCTTTTTGGGCTTTCATACAAAAATATTGAGAAATCTTCCAAAAACTGTTAAAATTAAGTTGAGCATTTTGTAAATGGAAAATACTTGAAAAATCGTTGTATGGAAAATTTTTAATCCAAAAGGAATAGACATACAGTTTCTTCTGAAAAGTTTAATATTTTGTAAAATTAAACAACTTTTTAATACATTGCTTTTGATGTTTTCATACAAAAAATTGAAGTTTTCATACAAATCGACAATTTTTCGTTTATTTGCCATTTTAAAAACGCTGTACTTAATTTAAACAGGTTTTGGATGATTTCTCAATATTTTTGTATGAAAACATAAAAAATGGTTCAAGAAAACATTTAAGCTTTTATTACGAGCAACAACTTTGCAGGACAAAGTTAGTTATGTATTTGAACCAAAGTACCCTAAAAAGTTCATTTTTTGAGATCTATTCTATTTAAAAAGACTGAAAACGGTTTAAAAAAATCCAAAAATCGAAAATAAATTCAAAAAAAATTTTTTAGGTGTTTTCAATTTAGCATCCACGAAATTTGAATAAGATCCAGTAATTTTCATACGAAAAAAATCATGTACAGAAAAAAAATTAACCCCATATACAATATGTAATAAAATCAAAAGTGTGTGTTTAAAAGTACAACACAAAAGGAATATTTTAAGAATTGGAGCAAAACACAAAAAGAAATATGAATTAAGTTTATTATACTTTATTTTGCCTTCCAAAGGGTGGTCTAAAATCAACAAACAAAATATGCTACGTTAAAAGTTATTCTTTGTAATCCACTTGAATTTTGACTGTATTTCAATTTAAAGCGTTATCTCTTGAGTTTTCAATTTGCCAGTTCTAGAAACTGCTTCATAAAGATCAAATAATAATAAAGAATTGTGACTTTAAGGAAACTTATTTAACTTAATAATTGATATCATTTGCCACTTGATATCTAAAGGGCATTAGCCCTTGTTAAAAAAATTCTTCTGTAACCTTTACCAGTATTCTAAAATCGTGAATGAATTGAGTCAATGAATCAAAAAATACACATTCAAATTAAATTAAACAACACATACTTGATATGCTTAGTCATTCGTAAATAATGGTATAATTGAAAAGATATTAAATTTTAAGATTATATTATGTTCAAGTACACTTTGTGGTGTCATAATGCATTCATATGGTTGTTGGCTTTTAATTGCACCTTCTCACACACACTTTACACATTCGTTGATTGTATTCAAGAACATGCAATGGATCTTATTATCTTTTATTATTATTTGTACGCCATTGATCTCAAGTGACCTTGTGCAACAAAATGTACAAGAAGTGTTCTTGTTGTTTTAATGTAAGCGATACTTCAAAAACATCATTATCATCACAATTATGTACAAAACCTTATTCGTAATAATCTCAGTCTCATGAGTACTGTGCTTAAATAAATACAGGTGTGAAAACGATGAAACTGCAATAAATTTTTTGAAAATACGTGATCAATATCAATATTTACATTTTCAGAATAATAATAATTATTACATTTAAATAATTATACAGCTTAACAAAATAAAATCGATGTGCTTGCTTTGAGAAATCCCGAAACACGTCAAAAAGATTTTTCAATCCTGTTTTCGTGTTTGTTTTATGAAATAATGAAATTTGTATGGAAAAGAGCCATTTTCCCTTTAAGTTCAAATTATTAAACATCAAAGTTTAAACTTTTCTGAAGTTAATTTTGTTCCAAAGTGTCAAGTAATTTATATCGTTGGAAAGAAGGCAAAAAAGGCTAACAGAAAATATAAATTTTATTATAGTTTGTCCAATTATATTGGGCTTTTTCAGGTAACATATACAAAAAAGAGAAAAAACTCATTTTTTTTGTATTTTTAGAACAAAATTTAATATAAATTGAATATTATGCTGGCTTATTCTGATAAAATTTATATTTTCTGTATGCTCTTTTTGCCTTCTTTCCAACGATATAAATTACTTGACACTTTGGAACAAAATTAACTTCAGAAAAGTTTAAACTTTGATATGTAATAATTTCAACTTAAAGGGGAAATGACTCTTTTCCATACAAATTTCATTATTTCATAAAACAAACACGAATCAGTGAATTTTAAAATTTCAAAGTGCAAAATAATCAGGATTGAAAAATCTTTTTGACGTGTTTCGGGATTTCTCAAAGCAAGCACATCGATTTTATTTTGTTAAGCTGTGTTATAATAAAATTTTAATATAACGTGGTGATAGGTGTCAAAAAGTCAAATAGCATACATTTCAAAATGAAACAAAAATTGAGATGATCACATTGATTACAACAATGTAAATAAAAATGTTATTTAATTTTTATTATGATATTTCGTGAAATTTTTCTTTTATATCTGTGTTTTATGATATTTAAACGCCTTTGTTAATTTGGTTTAAAATATTACATTTAAAAATTTAAAATTTCGATTAATAATCAATTGATTGATTTTGCCTTTATTTATATTTTCTTTTGAAACGTATTGTGAAATTGTGTGAAAGTGCGATGAAAAGTTTAAACAAAACATATTTCAAAAGTGTTACGATCATAAAAAAATTATGATTCATATTTCTTACTAAAAGTATTTTGACAGAATTGCCTTCTTTGTATGTGAAAAATGAAATAAATTTCAAAGAGTTACTCAAGACCGGATAATTCGAGACAATTTTTGTCATTGTATTTGAATTCGCGCTATTAAAACACGTGGTTCCTCGATAAAAATAATTGTAATAGTTGGTAACAGATGTTAATAAAAAAAAATTACGCCCCATATTTTCCATGTTTTAAAAATAAAATTAGAACGATCAGTCATGTGAGAGCGAGTGATGCTGAAATTGTTATAATAATAACAATAAAAAAAAATGAGAATAACCATGTCATATTTATTTGGATCATAAATGATGAAAATGATTGAAAACTGTTACGAATTCAACACTGTATTTATTTTACTTATGTTTGATTATATCGAAACTATATTTATTTTGAGTCAATGAATAATAACAATAATTAAAATATCCAGATTTATCGAAAAATTTCAGTGATGTTATGGTTTATTTTTGAAATTTGATTGAAACACCCATGCACAACGCACACCAGATTTTCATTTTATTGAGCAATGCGGAAAAAAACCACTGTTTCAAATAAATTTTTCATGTTGATCCGTTCAAAAGAATTTTCCTGTGGCAACCAGACACTATTTTTTTGTTTTATCTTATTTTTTATTGTAAATATTAAACACAAAATGTGTTTTATTAAATTGAAATTTTTTTTATATGTTTCCGTATTTTTTCATCTCTTAATACCACACCACACTAGTTTTAATATTAACTTTAAGAAAAAACATAACAAAAAATAGCACAAAATTGTATTGATGTTGTTATAAAATAAAAACATAAAAAATAGAGTAACTGGAGTAAATGTGTTAAATTTATAAATAAATCGATCACGTCATCATCATAACATTTATAATCGCGACTTTAGTTTTTATTTTCAAAGTATATAAATTTTCTTCGGTTATTTTATGTTTTATGTTCAAAAAAACTACATAAATGTGTATCATTATTATTTGTTGTGTGATCATAAAATGTGTGTTTTATGATACAGAAAAATGTGCAATAATAAAAAATGGGAGTTTGTGTGTGTAACAAAATATTCAAAGTATTTTTGGATAGTTAATGTTGGAAAATTTACAAGAATTGGAGTCGTTTCACGATGATGTCAATTCTATTTTCGACTTAATTCGAAGCTCATCAAATGAATTTATTTACTTTTGTTCATGATTATATTTGATTTTTGATAAAAAAAAACAAAAGTGAGCAATTACATCATTGTAATGAAAAAAATTACAACACTGTATCATTTTATTTGACTCATGAAGTGTTTGCTTATGTTACACATTACAAATGTTATTTTATATTCTTATCATCTACTTGATAATTAAAAAATTACTAATAACTGTTTCAAGGTTTTAAATTTAAGTGCTTTTCATTAAAATCTCGGTATTGTGGTCGGTCGTGCTGTCCGTCTGTGTTACTTTCAAAATGGCTGACTTACTCAAAATAGACGAGTGATCCAAAATGGAGGCATTATTCAAAATGACCGACTAACTCAAAATGGTCGACCGACCCGAAGTGGCCGACTGATCCGAAATGGTCGACTAAGTCATGAAGGCTGCCTGATCCAAAATTGCCAATCAGTAAAAAAGATGTCGCCAATCACCTAACACCTGACTTGTGAGGTTTTTTCGGACCATTAAAAAGTTTTTTAACCTCTTAAGTCCTGTTTTAAATGAAAGGCCTTCTTTATACGAAATAAATGTGTTTCCTTTATCTAAACTTTTAAATAATAATTTTAATTAAAGATTTGTTGGTTTCACTTCAACGTTTCACTAGATCTTTTAATAAATTTATTTATTCTTATTTCTTTTTTCCTCTCACTTCTATCACATTTATCGGAATTCAGGATCACTCACATTCCTTATTATGTCCGAAGACAAGATTAAAAAAGTTCGAACACTGACTCCACTGACTGCTAATTTTTGTTTGTGCAGTCCGTGGATTTTTTGAGACGATATTTCCTCTAATCATGCAAGGGGTGTCGACTCATTCAAAATGGCCGCCTTAATGCCCGAGATTGCTTAAATTATTAAAATTACTGTGGCTCTTGGAATTTGATCAAATTTTGAACCCAAAAACGATATTAACGATATTTTAATTCAAATAACGATAAAATTGCCGAATCCTCTTCATAGTAATGCACTTGTTTAAATCGTTCACGATCACGTTTTATTTTTTTTTACTTTTAATTATTATTATAAAAACAACTTAAGACTATAACATAATGAATATTTAACTAAATTAACTGGAACTTTTCAAGATCTTGTCAATTGTTTAATAGAAAATGTCAATAACTCAATGATTATGTTAATTTGAAATGTCCTGATTTTTTTTTGAAATTAAAATTAATGCAATTGTAGGGTGACACTCAAATAAAATGAATATGATGATTTGTTTTTTTTTTTTTTTAAATTTGAATATTAGTCATGTGGTTGCTGAATATAATGATATAATTTGAATTACTTTTCAAATAGTAACATATGAATAGATAAATGATAAAAAAAGTAATAAAGCTTAGAAAAAATTACAATATACTTGAAATTAGACATAATCGGCTTATAAACAGATGACTGAAGTTAATGTTAAAATTATTAATTTATATGAATTCTTATAAAGGCGCGAAATTGAATAATGTATGAAATTGAATTACAAAAAAATTACAAATTATGAACATGTGGTTCGCACTATTTTTTGTATTTCACTCGAATTACCAAGAAAAAGATGTTAGATAACGCAAAATTAAAATGAAATATTACAAAAATGAAATTATCAGAAATGAAAGATGTCTCACACAAATTTTTATGTTCAATAGACATTTTTTTCATATTAACTCTCCATCGTAAGTCAAAATACGAAAAGTTTCATTTGAAATAATGTAAAATATTGTTTACGTACATGCATGAATGAGAACAGGTGTTTTATTGTATGTAGAATAGACAATTTTGGTGACAGTAAAATGAAAATTTTAAATTTCTTGTTTACATTTGAAACACTGTTTAGCCATAAAACTACCGATAAATGTTGAAAATATAAAGTATTCGATAGACAAAAAGGTTCATGACCTTTGATGGATTATTTAAAAAAAACTATTGTTATTTTTTTTATAAAAAGTGAATTATATTTTTATGATACCACCATAAAATGAGTCAAAATAATTAAATAAACACCTAAAAATTATTCTTTTTTTAATTAGCATTTGTGTTGCCTTTGAAAAATTTTCCACGTTTCTGTCACATGTGGTGTTAATAAAAGTTTTTTTATGTCTTTTAAAACAGTGGCAAAGTTGCGTCATCAAAATATTATTATAATAATAATCATAAAATAAATTTCAATTCAAATACAAACCAAGAATGCACTCAAAACAATTTTCATGCAACAACAAAAGGTCCCCACGCCTTACATGCTATTTTTAGGGAAATAGGTTACATGTAATGTTATTACACAGTCACTTTACAACCACAAAAGTAAAATGCATGTAAATTAAAAAATTAATTTAAAAATTAATAAATAGAAAAGTTTGTGTGACACGAAAACAAGACATTCTGTCGTCAAATTAAACACACAAAAAAACTTCCCTACTTGTGGAATAAAATATTATGCATTTATTTTTTTATTTGAAATTTAATAACATTATTACCATTATTTATTAATTAATTTTTCTATTACGCATATTTCGGTTCGTTGAGTTTTTGGAACATTTTTGATCAAATTATTTAAGAATCTAAAATAATACTCAGTGATACGATTCAAATATTTTTATGATTGTTTTCCTTTTTTTCAACAACAGAATTCTAAATTCGAGATCATAAAAACCGAATTATTATTAAATGTGAGTGTATATAAAATCAAAAACTCATTAGACCAGGTGCAAGTTGATTAGGTGCGTTATGATTTTTTTAGAATTTTTTTTCTTTTTGACCAGGAAATGTATCGTAAAATACAAAAAAAGTTTAATTTAATGTAAAAAGGGGTTTTCAAATAATATTTTTATGGTTCCGTTACATTTCTGAATATATATTAATATATGAAGGAAGCTACTGAACCAAAACCTTAAAGAGAAATATTCATACCTTAAGTATGATAAGTGATGATACGGTTTTTAATGTTTGGCAGAACAATGCCGCAATTCTGACTTTTCGTTAGGCAAATTACTTATGAAAAGACATACCAAAAAACAATAGGGAGATAAAATGAAGAACAAAATGATTATTCATTTAAATTGTTTTGATTATGATTTATTACACGTGAATTAATTTATTTCTGTGGAATTCTTTTATTTTTATTCACATACACATTCACACACTGACAGTAAGAAAAGCAATTAAAGTATAAATGATATATTTCATGGAATAAAGATAAAGTTGTTGATTACGATTCGAGGTTTATGTGTTAATTAAGAGTGAATGTTTTATTGAAATTAAGGTAATTAAAAGAATGGGACTAAATGGAGTTCCCGAACAAACATTATGAAAAAGTTATTTGAACCTATGAGGAGCAACAGGAAAATGCTTACGAATATCCACTAGATTGATCAACGATTTTGTCACCTGAACTCCTTTTCGAGGCTGCCAAGGTTGTTCATGTGGTAATTGACAACTTCAGTATAGTTGAATACCAGCTACAACTGAATACTGCTCACCAGTTTGACTAAACAGCTCTCATGCCAAATTGATAGATACGGAACTCGATTCAACAAAGCACTTGATTTTTGATAAGGTACGTTTCACTCTGAGAATATAACAAAGCTTTGAGTTCTCCGGATACACATCTTTATAGTGATGTCCAGGCAAAATCACTTTAAAGTCCTAATAAACCACCTATTTTACTTTCAATACCTTGAAGCACGATGAATCTAAGTCAATCCCTAACGTAAATGTCATACTCATTGTTCAATTCAAATATGATGAAAAACAAAATTACATTTCCTGTGAATTAAAGCTTCACTATACAATGTAGCAAATTTGTAGCAAGCAAGAACAATACAAATTATCACAGCAGCAAAAAAAAACATACATAGCACATTGGCACGTTCTTTATATCAGCCGGTTTTGATCAACTAATTATAAATGCATTTATGTGTGTGTGTGTTTGTACACCTCAACCACAACAAAGGTTACTACTGAATGATTTTAAACTGCATTTTGTAAGGTACTCTGTTATTATTGCACATATGTCATGTATGCATTTATGTATCATCATAATGAAATTGCTAATGTTATATTTTTTTTTATTTAATGATGATGACTGCAACATGTAATCATTCATGCGAAAAATGTAGAGTAAGTTATTAGAATAAAATGAAAAAATATAAATTGTTACATTTGAACCAACTGTCTCATGATTTGATAAAATTAGTTTATTTACAAAACTCACATGTTTATCTTCTGTAAATCATTCATTCTTTTTTATAAAATAAAAAGTGTTTTTCTTGTTTAGGTCATTGATCATTTTCATGTAAATAATATGCATTCCCTTTTGTATGTATTCACATATTCAATCGTTTACACAATAAAAAGAATTTGTTTTTAGAATGACACACATATTTTGAAATTAAATGTCATCTTTATTGTAAAAAAAACTGGTGATCTCCCATTTTATGTGCTTTTTATGTTATGTTTTATTTGAATAACATTCGTCATAAGAAAAATAAAGAAATAGCCGAAGAATAATAATGTTATATTTTTCTTCTGATCTAACTTTTATTTTTAGTGCATTTCGTAAGAAAAAATGCACTGTTACAGACGGTTTGTCCGCCGTAACTCTATCATACAGTTAGCTTCATAACTCAAGAATGGTCCATCGGAGTAAGGTAGGATTTTGTCTGTAAGACAGAAAAGCTCATAAGGATGGTTGTCTCGTCTCAATCAACAAATTAGACTAGACTGCTAACATCAACATGAAAACCTCCTGATCTTTAATCTCAGAAATGCTAAATACTTTTTCGGCGATTCTACTTGTTTCTATTTCTACGTCCTGAACACAAGTTTCACACAAATCGATTGTTACTATGGTGTCAACGTTTTCGCTCTCTTTATTCTTAGAGACAACTGATTAACAATCTCTCAAAGTTTTTGCATCCATATGCGTTTTCTTTGGCGGCTTCTTAGATGCCTTCAACTTTTTACCACATGTATCTTTTTTATGTAGATCAAGAGGATCTAAAGAGACAGTCGAATACAGTTGGCGAGATTGTGCATCAGCACGAATTGAATCTTTTGCTAAGGCATCTTTCAAATCTTTGCTGTTTAATAGACATAGTGTATCGTCTATAAAAGTTTGAATGATAAGGAAACTTATTAGCTTTGAGGTTGGGCTCCATGGGTGAAAATGAAACGAGTCCCATTGAAATGCACTTTCTAAACCGCCCATTTCTCATTTCATTTTACTTAATGAATTGTTATCATTCTTTTTTTCATAAAAAATCTCATCTAGTTCTCAATATATATTGTGATTGAGAGAGCTAAGAGATCATGACATAAAAGCACAAACTTGACTTTTCTTGTCGTGAGTGCACATCTGTAAGTGCTTATTATTGTCATTATATTGTTTCAAGACACAAAACACTTGAAGATCTCTTCATTTTTATGCGTAGATCTGGTCAATGTCTACTTTTTTGATACATGATGTCATTATCATCATAATATTTTTTTTTTTCAAATAAAACTGTGATGTAATGCTCATAAATGTAATTATTTTATAACATTATTTTTTTTTTAAATAAACAAATGATTGTAACTAATCGAAAATCGGTATAGGAAGTTTATTTACAGATTCGTTTCGATGTCAATACATGAGTTTTTAATATTTCCTTTGATAATGAAAAAATGAAACAATTTTAACTACTGCAGTTAAATAAACTATTATGATTTATTGGGTCTTAAAAAAATATAAATTGAATTTTAGAATTTAATTTACAATTTTTTTAAAAAAGTTTGTTTGTTTATGAGCCGTTTTAAGTTTATGGGTTTAATTTTTTTTTCTATTAGCTGTTAAAGAAAATAAATTAATAACGAAAAACAAACACTCTTTATCTTTTTTAATTCAATTTGATCATAATTGTTTATTAGCATGTTTAATGCTAATGACGCATAATATTCAAATTTTTTATTCTCTCATATCTCCCAAATAAGTAGCTTTAACAAAAAAAATATTATTAAGAATAATTTGATCAATTACGGAATGATGATTATCATTCTTATTATTATTTATTAACATTTTCTTCACATTTGTGTTGGATGGTGAATGTGAAAGAACTTTAAATTAAAACGAAGAGGAGTTAAAGAGTGTTCGTTCATTGTATGATTATGTTGAAAAATATTAGAAAAAACTCGTTTTGTGTTAAATTACGTGTGTAAGATGATTTCAAATAAATACACCAATAAGTTAATACTCTGTTAATTGTTCACATAGTTTTTTTCCAATTTTTATTAATTTTATTTTATTTCACTTATGATATTTAGTTTAAAACATAACATTCACCACATATTTATTATATGTGTGTGGTAGCGTGACCAACCCGCATTCTAGGTAATGTTATTACTCTTTATTGTTTGTGATGTTTGTTGTCTTCTTTCTTTTTCTTTTTTTTTGATACTTGACTTATTATATGTAAGTTAAAATATTAAATACAAAACTGTAAAGTTCATGGTGTGTGTCTTTTAAATACATTTATTACAGTATTAGATTAAAATTATTTCATTTTTTTTGTAAGGGCCCAACTTTTTTAATTCTTCTGTTATAATGAAACATAGAAGTGCCACTTTTTAACTACATATAAAAGAAAAATGCATCTAATTGTAATGGTTTGTCAAAGAAGTATCAACAAAATATTTGAAATTGTTATTGTTATTTTAATTTCCACGCTTTAAAAAAAATAATAACATAAAAAAGGGTAACTGTAACACAATTTAAAAACGTTTTAATTTAATGAATATGAAAAAAGTCAGTGTGATACAAAAAATGTGATCAATACTTTTAATTAGAAGTGTTTGAATTGTAACTGCAATGAACGATGACACAAAAAAATTAAGTGTTTTAAAATGATGACTCAGAAGTCGTTTTATTGCTTGAATAAAAAAAGGAATTTAACGTTATGCCAGACATGAAAAGGATTGAAAAAAGGAAAAATGGAAGGAAAATGGTAATAAAAGTGAGAAATGCATGTTACATGCAATCATGTGAGACGTGTAATTGGTATAAAATCAATACTCATTTACATTACAATGAAGGAAATTTGTGGTCTTCGTTCTTTCCTTATAAAAAACCTCAAGAAAGTTTCTTATTTTTTTTGTAAGATCAATAATTATAACATAATTTATCAAGAGAGGAGTGAAAAAGCATGAATAAACGATATCAAATGAAATGACCGCACACGCAGTCTAATTTTCTTCTCCACTAGAGTCTTAAACGATATTATGCCATGTGGATTTTGAATTTCAACTTCAAGGATTAAATAACACACTCAATTAATTCAAATAAATAAGCTTCATTTAAACCATAACACATAATAATAATGTGATCGAATCAATCTTCTTCTTCTTTTTCTTGCCTTGTAAGTTGAACACTCATAAAAAATTAAGAAAAAAAAGTTATTTATGAGAAGTCATTTAAACAAAATTAAAGAATCAGAGAAAATGTTTAAATACATAAAGGATTGCATTCAAACACAACTTAAAACATAATAATTACTTTAGAAAATTTATAATATACTCCATTAAATAATTTTAATTTAAAAATATACATAAATCTCTTTTACATCTAGAAAATATGTAGGTCAAAGAATATTTTTATTTTATGTTATGTTTTCTATTTCAATGCATCATAGTTCATTCGTTATACATTTTTATAAAAGGGAGCTCTTAACATTACAAGTCAACAACAATAAATGAAATATACAAACAATATTTAATGAGATTTCTCATGAAAATAGAAAAGGGATCCTTAGAATTGAGGTAAACAATCCCGCTATCACCTGCACACCCATCAAAGTACAATCATCGATCAATCTAAAGTGAAATAACACAATGTACGTTACCTTTCATAGAATTTTAATAATGATAAACGAAAACAAGCCTGTTTAACAAAATAACTGCACCTACACACAAATCTCTAAAAAGAAAATACATATCATGATAAACAATATTTTTATTTCATTCTGATTCATTCTCCATATCGCATAGTTTGATCTTTGATTTTCATTTTGTTTAGTAATTGATGAATGTTTAGAATTTAAATGAAGAAAAAATAAAGTGACTTTAATAGTAACATTAATAATACCAATAAAAGATCGTTTTAGAACAAAATAAAATGGTAACAAAATGATCAATCATCACGTTTATATGAATTGTTATTGATTGTTGAAAGGAGAAAACGACAGTTACATGAATACTAATTATAGTCAAAATTTTCAGTTAACATCTGTTTCAATTAAAAGTAGTGCTAATTCTAATCTAAACGAAAGTTGGTACAAGCTCAACAGAAAATGAGCACTTGAGATCACTCATCACTTAATTCCCATTCAATCTAAATCGTCATCAAGTAAACAAAAATCAACATTCAATTGATCAATTCAATCAAATATCACAAATTTCCTCTCAATCGTATTACATTTAAAACAACTCTTGTTATTGACATCGTTTGTCGTCAATCTAATTCCTAAATGTCACTACACAATTTCCAGAATCTCTGTATTTGATCATTTATAAGTTTCTTAAACATTCATCAATTTACGTTTTGAATTCTTCTTGATAAATATTCAATTTATTTGTTAATAAACGTAGATGATAAATCGAAAAAAGATTCTTTCAATTCTTTATACAATTTATAGAAATAATTGCCTTTCTTCTTCTTTAAATGAATAAATGAGTATTTAGATAAGATATGACTGTTACTAGTGGGTACTTTGCTCAGAGAAGGGAATTTTATATTTATTTTTTTTCGTCTCAATGTATAAGTAAGAAATGAAAAAATGAGAAATTTTAACCACTGAGCGGTTCAGAAAAGTGCATTTTGATCGGAATTCGATTTCATGAATATAAAAGAATTTTGCTGATAAAATGACTTCATGAATTTGAAGTCCTAAAATACGTCCGTAAGTCTCTGAACAACGAGATCCTCTGCCTGGATCGACCTAAATTCAATTTGGGTAAAGCTGGATTGAGAGACGACTACACTCTCAAACAAAAACCAGTGGGGCACCAGTGGGAACACCCTTTCCCACTGGTTTTTGTTTGAGAGTGTACAAATTGGTTCAAGAGCATCCATTGACATTACTTGGTCATCGTAAGATATCATTTCTTGGTCCAAGCTACTTCAACAAGCTCCCCTTCAATCTGAGACAAACACAAGAAACATCAACATTTTTGAAGGAACTTAGAGAGCATTTGACTCTGACTCCTAATTTGACGAACCATCTTATTTATACCATTTATACCACCTCTGCATCTCTTCACTTACCTCTCTCTTGACTTTTTGCGACTCCACATCTGAGTTAGCCTCTGGAGTTTGGATTCTTGCAATGTACTGCAAGAATTGATTCTCCACCCCAACCATAGTGGGTTGTGCAGCACCGTCCCAATCCTTGACCCCAGTCTCATTTAAATTCAACAAAATTATTGAGCAAATTTTTGAATTTTTTAACAGTGTTTTTACGGTTTTCAAGCTCTAGAGCTCAATTCTTGCGCTTAATCTCATAAATAAACCGCTTTCCAACAAAAAAAAACCCCGACCTCGCTCCGATGGACCATTCTGGAGTTATGAAGCTAAGTGTGGGTCAGAGAGTTAGAATGAGAGAGTGACGATGGATAAACCGTCTATAAAAGTGCATTTATTCTAACGAAATGCACTAATAAAAACGTGATTCTCGTTCATTTGAGGCAAAAGAATACTCGTTAGAATTAGAAAGAAAAATAATAGAAAAAAAATCGTGAATCAATCGCTGAGAGAGAATACAAAAAATTCTTTTCACATGGTTATTAAAGATAGTTGTGCGTTTTATATGTACATCGTACATTAAACATATTATGAATATGTTTGTTTTGTTAATGAACTTTATTTTTTTTTCTCTTACGTAACATATTGGAATATGATTTAATATGAATTTCAACTATTAGATATTTAATAAGACATAATATAATATAATAAGAGATAATTTGTCACTGTAAATTTGTTTAACTAATGAAACAGAGCATCATGCAGTGATAATATTTCATAAAAATTTATTCGATTACTTTTACTTTTAACTTTAGTAATTTAACTATCACTATAATTGATTAAATCGAGAAACTTGAGGTGTAATTTGAGCATTTGTAGGGTTTCACAGAAAAATTTTCTTAACACAACGAAATTATTAAAATGTGTGTGTTTGATTTTTAATGCATTAAATTACTATCAAATAAGATGTTATCAAATTTAAGAGCAATTTAAGACAATTTTTGAGACCACCCTATTTTATATGCATTTATACTGGCACCCATATCAATGACTTTAATTCACTTAAAAACATTGAGTTAAAGCGAAAAGATGTCACAGATAAATTGATAATTATTTTGATTTGTATTTATGTTTATATAAATATTATTTTAATTTTATTATTATTATATTCGTATCTTTGCCTAGCGATCAAGACATAAATTTTTATTTATTATTTTATCTATTAATATATACAATAAACTAATAGTAGTAGAATTTATGCTAAATAGGTTATAAATTTGCATTATTCTAATATATTTATTGATTAAATGCATGTTTTATCTATTAAGAAGTTTATTTCTAATATAAATTTCTTATAAAATGTTAAACTTTATTTAAATTCTATGACTGTATATAAAAAAATAATAACATTTTTAAGACATGAAAGATTTTATACATTTTTAATTTAATTTTATACTATGATATCACAGTTCCAAGGTGTTTTAAAATAAAAAAAATAAATTAATTTTGATCTAAAAAAGAAAATTAAAATTAAAAAGTTAAAATAGGTTAACAATCGTCCTCTCAATATGAATCGAAGTCATTTAAAAGTGTCTTTTATCACATTCCTTGCTGATTTAATGGAATTGCAATGCAAAATGTTTATTATAATAAATAGTTACAATTTATAGTAAGAATGTATAAAAATAAAATATTTACACAGCGTGCACATAAATTGCTTGATAAAATTCTAAATGGCATTAATATCCAGTGACACGATACAACTGTTTATTTGCTTGTTTGGTTTTATATGCATTTTAATTGTATTTGTCTTGTGCTAAATATAAAATGTGATTATTTTTAAATGTTTTATTAGAATTTAATAAGTTGTCTTAAGTTAAAATAGGTCAAATTTACTAGTATTTACAATTGTTACTCAATAATAAAAACAATATGTAATTATTTTCATTTAATTAACACTTAACTTATAACTGATAATTAGTACCCAATAAAGGGCGTTAACTTGAAAGTCAATCAACATACACTTTGAAAGTAAATTAATAATTAATTTTTCTCTCTATCTTGAATTACAAACAAAATTTCGAAACATTGTGTTTGTACTCGCGAGTAGATACATAAAATAAAAAGACACTTTGTTAATTGTGGGATTATCCATGAATGAATGAATGAAAGTGACATAGACGGACGACGTGTTGAAGTATCAATTGAAATTTACACAATAAATAATCCATCCGCTAGGCTCGTTCATTTAATGTAATGTCCAGGTAAGATAATAATAAGAGGTAAAATAAAATAAACATCAACAATTCAACTTGACAGCATATGTAATTTCATATTAGCTAGGAATGAAATGAGGTAATTTAACGTCAATTCCAAGTAAAAAATGAATATACTTTTAAAAGGCTCAAATAAACATTTATCATCGTGCAACACAAACTGTGACTAATACTTGCAAGAGATAAAAATTTGTAGTATTGCACATGCATTTGATATCTTACCTGGACAAGTAAATATTTTTTAAATTAAAATATAATAATAAACAATGACATATTGATTACTAACATTTTAGTCATTCCACGTATAGATAAAATACATATGTTTGCGAGTTGAGCAAATCAATGTTTACAACTTTCAAACATGTTTCAATATAATATAAAAAAATTGCTTCAATGCTCAATCAACTAATTAATAATTGTTATTATTACTCTTTTTTTTATCTGTATACACTATTTTTTAAATACAATTCATGCATATTAATGTAAAAATATTGCTCATGAGTAAAATATTCATTCAATGAACATATGAATGAATATTTATGAATAATCTGATCGAAGAGATAGGTAAAAAAATGAAATTCGTACCGCTGGACGGTTTAGAAAAGTGCATTTTGAAATTTTTTAAAAATTTTGAAAATTTCAAAAAAATCCAGTCATTTTGAAAATTTCTTAAAATTCTATTCATTTTGAAATTTTTCAAAAAAATCCAGTCATTTAGAAAATTTTTAAAAATTCCAGTCATTTTGAAAATTTCTAATATTTCAATCATTTTGAAAAATTTTAAAAATTCCAGTTATTTTGAAAATTTTTAAAAATTCCAGTTATTTTGAAAATTTCTAAAAATTACAGACAAAAAATTTCAATTTCAAAAATTTAGTCATTTTGATGATTTCTAAAAAATCCAGTCATTTAGAAAATTTCTAAAAATTCCAGTCAATTTGAAAATTCCAGGTATTTTGACAATTTTTAAAAATTCTCGTCATTTAGAAAATTTCTAAAAATTCCAGTCAATTTGAAAATTTCTGAAAATTCCAGGTATTTTGACAATTTTTAAAAATTCTCGTCATTTAGAAAATTTCTAAAAATTCCAGTCATTTCTAAAAATTCTGAAAATTTCAGTCAATTTGAAAATTTCTGAAAATTCCAGGCATTTTGACAATTTTTAAAAATTCCAGTCATTTTGAAAATTTTTAAAAATTCCAGTAATTTTGAAAATTTGTAAAGAATCCAGTTATTTTAAAAATTTCTAAAATTTCAAGTCATTTTGAAAATTTCTATAAATTCCAGGCATTTTGAGAATTTTTAAAAATTCCTGTCATTTTGAAATTTTTTAAAAAATCCAATCATTTTTAAAATTTTAAAAATCTAGTCATTTTAAAAATTTCTACAAATTTCAGTCATTTTGAAATTTTTTTAAGATTCCAGTCATTTTGGAAATTTCTAAAAAATCTAGTCATTTTAATTTTTTTTCAAAAACTCCTCTAACTATTTTGTAACAAAATAAATCCGACCTCGCTCTGATGGACCATTTCGGTGTTATGGACCAGTATTTGGGAGGGAGTGACCGAGGGACGGTGGACAAACCGTTGTAAAAGTGCATTTTTTCTTAGGAAAAGTATTAAAAAAATCAAATACGAATAAGATTGTGATACTTTATGACAAGCACGAGAAAGCAAAACAATTGATTAAACTTATGATAGATGAAAGGAAGTTGATTTCATAACTAATCGTAAAATCATCATCCGTTTGTAATGTATTACATTAAAACGAATCCTTGAAATTTTATTGTACATAATAAAAGACAATCAGTCAGTAAATCAAAGATTTGAGAATTTTTTCATAAAAATTTTAATTAATAAGATTTGAGAATTATAAAACTAATTCTATGAGATACTTGACTTGAGCTCTGAGTGCTCTTAAAATACAAGTATTTTGAATATTAAAAAACATTTAAAGTTAAATCACGTCATCTTCATTGATATATTTTTATTAATTTATTATGACCAGTTTAATATTAATTTATTTTTAATATTGTCATATTATTAATTCAACTTAAATAATAATAAATAATCATCACCGTCATCAATTTCATTCATTCATGTATTTTATCAATAAGCAGATATACGAGTGATATCATGACTTGATTGGAATTGAAATTATTCATGAATTTGCATTTAAAGGCGATTTTGTTAGCCACAATGACTGCGTATGATGATGTGTTCATAAAATCAAGTCAGTGATGTTTCATCAAGTTTTTTCCGTATAAAACACAAAATACCGTTTTATTTTTAAAGGTGAGTACAGATTATTTGTTAATGATTAATTATGATCAACAGATAGCTTAGCGAAAATATGTGTTTTTTTTATTTTATTTTAAATAAATAGTGGTAATGAATTGAATTTGAAGATGACTATTATTTGTTTATTTATATACATTTTTTGCTTGTTTAACATTATTAAGATATGATAATGAAAACATGACATTTCAAGGTCGTCTTAATATTGACTATTAAATCATTTGAAAATACACTTTCTTGTATTTTTTTGTCGCATTTTTTGGTTCCCACACTTCAATAATTGCATTACAATTCAGATAAATGGAAGACAAGTGCAAACGTTTGGCGCCTCCCATATCGGCTCAATTAAAATAAAATGTTAAACCACAGGGAAGACACTTACAGATGTCCATTTCTTGCATATATTTACATAAATATGCTCATTTTTATTTATTTTTATTTTTTTTTCTTAAAGTGATCCTACATTTCATATTTAAGAATACATCTGAGTGAAATGTAAAAGCCGAAGACAAATTTGTTTTACTTTGTCTCTCAACATACATTTCAAATATAAACAAAACTTTTATGGTAAATAAAATAAAAAATAAAAAGAATTCACATAAAAATTCGAATATTTGTATATCAGTGATATGTAAATATAATATAATTTACTTCTATAAATTGAATTGATATGATCAGAAGAAATCTAATACAATTTTTTTTAAAAATAAAACATTTCCTTTAAATGAATTTAACGTTAATAGAAGTAAAATGAGCAGAAATCAACTGATCTGTGACTATGATATACAAGTAAAATTATTTTTTATTAACTTTTTTATTAAGAAAAAATGTGATCGTAGCCCCCCCAAAAGAAATTAAGTAACATTTTTTGTATGCTAATGCAAATTACTTGTACAAATAAATGATTCGTACATAATTTCAAAGCACTATATATGTAAATATATGTAGATAATTATCACAAAATCATTTATAAATGTTAATAAGTCAGTTACCACGTGAGTTTGATATTCTCTATGCAAATAGATTTGTGTGTAATTTTTGTTGTAATGTAGCTAAAAATAGTTATTTTTTATATGAAAAGCAGATGGATTTAGACTTTTATGCACAATGGGCCCGTTTATAGGCCTGTGAGCTGATTTCTTCTGAGACCGCCCTAGAAATCTGAATCCAGGGCAAAAAAAAAATCAAATCAGAGAAACCACCTGATCAAATCAGCTATGAATCATCATGATCAATGCAGTATTGATGTTCTGTAGGTGGGTAGGTGTGTGATTTTTTCTTCTCTTCTTACAAAATTGAATCATAAAATGACAAAATAAATCGAATAAATGTCTAGTAACACTTTTACTCGAGCTCTTGTACAGTAAAATAAACAAATAAAAGCAAATCATGTGTGTGCAGTGCAACGACACAGATCGAGTAGATGCAAAATAAAACGAGACTGTGAATAAATGCATACCGATCACAACACATCTTGTCATTATACGACCTACACGAAGAAAATTTTTTTTTTTTTCATTTCCTATGTATTTTTATTTGAATATGATTTTGAAATTTTGGCGCGAGTTTATTTGAAAACCTTTTTTTTTTTTTAAATATCCGACAATTTCACCACATTCACAACAAATTTTTCATTAAATATGTATCTAGGTGAAAACTGAAATATAGTAAACATTTTGTCTGAGTTTTCTTTTCATTTTTTATTTCAATACACAAGAATGTTTATTAATAAAATGCTCATGCTTATTATTTTACACATCGAAACAGTTGAAATTTGTAATCAAATGTTTATGTTACACAAAAATATTTTCACAGATTATGTAAAAGATATTAAAATTTATTTTATTGCTACACTACACACAACAATATTCTTAAAATAAAATAAAATATATTGAAATTGTGAATCAAAATGTATAATAATAATCCTAGATTACACCATATCACCTTAAGGTTCCTCGTTCAGTGAAATAGAGAAACATTAAAAATTTATTTTTATAACAACAGAATAAAATTTGAATAATAAAATGCACGAATTGCATAAAATAATCATTATTTTTATACAAAAAAAAGAATTCTTTCTTATGAATATTATTTAAAAAGTAGCAGGAAGACAAGAAAAAATTATATAAAATTTCGATTAATAGACAAATATTCGTATTCTTTTTTCCTTTCTTTCTATTTTTTGTGTTTTTTTTTATTGTTAAACACATGAATATAAAAAACTATTAAAAAAAATAGAACAAAACATGATTTTTATGATTCCTACCTGAATTGATTAATCCTAGTAGTATTAGTCCAAGTATGAATATTCTTATAGATGCCATATTTTTGTTGTTTGAATCCTTTAATAATATGTATTAATTTAACTGAACTTTTTCTTTTTTCACTTTGAGTCGACTACACGACACACAAATATTTATTTTGCGGTTACGACTATTTTTTTTACAATGATAGTATCAATTACGAACCGCTTCAATTAATCGTATTTCATTAACGTTAAAAAATTCTTCTTTTTAATTAATAATTATTTGCTTGATAGGCACTTTTTTGCTTCACTCATTGAAAGAATTTATTTTTTCATTGAAGACACAATTTATAACTTATCAGGAATAAATGAATATTTTTTTTTTTATTATTATAATAAGAATAAATATTTCCTTATTATTTATATATATTTTTTTAATTTCATTCAAAATAATTAATTAATTTAATTTAATTTTTATTTTACTTTTAGGAAAAGACACATAGAAATACAATTTAAAAGGTGTACTAACAGTGCTGGTTCAACCAAGACTATCAAAATATAAATTTTATATGAATTTCAAAGGGAGTTTCATTTTTCATTTTGTACAATGTTAATGAATCTCTCCCCTCTCTTTTAAATGAGAGAGAATAAAAGAATAAAAACAGATGGAAATGTATTGTTCAACTTTATGAATGGGAGTGTGTACATTCATTAAATTGAATATGTGTGAAAAAGAGAGAGATCACAAAACATAACGGAAATCGTTGAAAAATTCAAATTTAAAATTGTATGCAATGTATATTACATTTAAAGACTGAAAGGTGTTTGAATTTAAGTTTTCTCGAGAGATGTCGCTTACTGATTCAACAAATTCAAATCAATTCATCAGTGCATTAAGTTTTAATTGAGTGATACTTCCAAGCTCATGGATACCTGAAGGTTACACATTTTTTTAAAGAAAATTCTAGATAATGGTCTTAATGCTCAAGATCATGAGAGAATCTACTCAATTTGAGTTAAGGGCTAGATAAAGGTGGCGACTAATTGGGATGACAAGATAAAAGCTAAGCCCCTCTGATGATGATAACGTTCATGCACAATGGGCCCGACTGATGGCCTGAGTGCACACTTAATAGCCGCCGTACAAATCTGATTTGACCTACTAATGCAGGTAAGCACACATTCATATAAACTACGCTCAAATGTTCAGCTCAAAAACATTAAGGTTTAATTGGTTGTCAAATGAAGGAGTTCTCAGATTCATATGTATTTTGATCTGTGTATTATTACTTCGTTCTTTTAAAGTTGGAATACAGCTTGGTTTTGGGTCACCTTATCAAGCAACTTACGTTAAGAATTTAGAACGAATTCAAAATAAGTTTGTGTGAGTTACTGTTTCACGTCTTGACTGGAAAGAGGAGACCTCTCTTCTTCCATCATCACATCTCTTTCAGTTCATAAATATTCCATTGTTAGAATGCAGAAAGGCTCAAGCTTTGAAAATGTTTGTGTTTGATCTTTTGACGAATAAGATTGACTGTCCTCTTTTACTTTGTAAGGGATAAAACTCTTACAGTATGCTAGCTGGGAGAAACGTCAAAGTCATCTTTCTCTTTTGTTTGAAACTTGTAATTGAACGAACGCATTGTCCAAAACCTGGAGATTTTTAATAAAAGATTTGAAGAAATATCAAACCTATGTTTCTTTTACAGAAATAAACTTCACAACTTGAATAACTCTCATTTAATTGCCCAAGACGTCAATCGAGGAATTTTGAAATTGTTTATCTCCTAACTACTCACAGCATTCGCCACTCTGGAATGTTGAGGGAGTTTAATGGACTAAGTCCATAGATTAGCATTCATTTTGACGTTTAAAATTTTCACATACAAAGTTTTGAAGTTTACGTATTTGATTCTATAGAAAATAAACGTCTAACGAAATGTCAAGTGAAAATCTTGCTTATGGACTTTGCTAGTAATAAATCAGCTCAGTTGTTTGACTATGACATCAACAGAAAGCGTTTTTTGACATTTCTGGAAACATCAGACCTGCAACAAGATGACATTGTCACCACATCAGGTGAATCTCCATATGGTGAAAAATAAGCTGAACGTAATGACTCTTTGTAATGAAAAGTCAGTTTTTCTATGGATCTACAGTTTCAGACTGGTTGTCACTATGTGGTAGAGTATTTACATACAAATTGTTTTTTCACTATAAGGAGACTTGCCTGCATTTTGATGTAACCTTCCTTTGAGAAAATGGTTTCTTTTTATGCCGGAGGTACGCCAATGGTTTTTTTAACCCCAATTACCAAGGGTATTACCTGTTATGAACGAAATAAAAAAATTACACAAGGTAGACAGAAAACTAGGAAAAATTAGCATTTGAAAGATGATTTAATGAAATTGCATATATCCAAGTTCTTAACTATAACAAGTTAAATAAAGGGGCGGTGCTTTAAATCATCTCATACGAATGATGAATTTTTTACGTATGCGCAATTGTATCAATGTTTATATTTTATCTCAAATTCATACTCAAAAAAGCTTTTTCATCTAAAATTAAAATGCAGAAAAAATAACAATAAATTTATAACAAAAACTTACCTTTACATTTAAATGGCATTCCAAATTAAAATCCCAAAATTCAGTTTAATTTAAAATCATTTTTATTTACATTTGTTTTTTTTTTTTTAAATTGCAATTAAAAATTGATCCTAGTTTTAATTTAATTTATTATTACAATGATACAGCGTTACAGAAAACATAAGCCAAAAAAATAAAATTAAGCTAACAAAATCAGTTATAAAATTCAAGTTCTTTTTAAATTAAAAATACAAAAAAAAATTAATAAGTTTCCAATGACAATTCCATTACATCCACCTGCAGGGCAAAATGAGGAAATTGATTTTGTTTTACATAATTTTCATTATTATTATTATTATTTTACTTTCATATTATTATGTATAGTAATGTCAAAATAAGTCTCAAATTTCCTTGAGATCAACATACATTTATTTTCCAGAAAAATTATAACATGGATCTTTTGTGTGTGTGTACTAAAATTGTGCTAAGTGTGTGTGTGTGTGTCTATTTTACATTATGCATGCGTTATATTTTGTTCATTATTTAATCTAATAAATGTTGACTTGACTACAGCAATGTATCAAATATCTTTATGAAAATTATGTGCACGTGTATCAAAATAATGGTGAAAAGTCTTTCAATGCAAAAACGTGTCTCTGTCATATTGAATTAATGTTATCTTATATTTAATAACAAGAAAACACCTTAATGTCCTTTAAATCATATAATTTACTTTAATTAAGATGAGACATTGATTTTTTTTAAAAATTACTATATTACATTTTTTTGTTTCATGAGCAAATATATTTTTAAATCGGATCTAAATTTGTTTATTTATAACTTTTATTTTTATTTACAAGAAAGTACCTTCGCATTTTTAATTTAGGAGAACTAAAATTTTTTTTTGTTATTTTGACTTTGTTCTATTTATACAAAAATTTAAATAAATTTTTCCTACACATTTTATTACTTAAAAATATTTACCAAAACTACTGTTAAAATCATAAGTGCTGATAATCGGCCATATCATAAATTGGCATATTTCCCATAACACTGTGCAAATGTGAATAGGCAACAGCTGACAGTGCGGCAGATGAAGATATTTGACCTAGATTCTTACTACTACTATTACTGTTATTTTGTGATGATTGTATTAGACTAACACTCGGACTACTACCAGCTGAGCCTAATTGACTTGGATGATGTGACCCTGCCGATGCATGAGATGCTGAAAGGTGCATTTGTGATGCAGATCCAATACTATGACTGTCACTTATGTTATTATTATTATTGCTATGACTGTGATTTTTATTGTTATTTGATGTGTGATGCATCATACTGGGACTGTCCATCTCGGAATCACTTGATGAATCCATTGCTTGTTTATCAGATCCACCGTTACTATTAAAATAAAAAAATGAAAGAAAATTGTTTATTATCATTCGTGTGTTAAAATTACTTGTTTCTTTTAATTTTTTTCATTGTATATAATAATAATAATAATCTATAACAACAACAACATTGAAGCCGTACAAAGAAAATAAAAGTTGAACTTCAATGTGGTCTTTTTAATCAAAATGGATTAAGAGGAAGTTGAAATTTATTTACATTTTTTACACATGGATAAATTTTCAGTTGAAAGAGTTTTTTTTCTTTTCTCTTCTTTTATTATCATCATGAACCTGTTATAATCATACGGATTTGACAAATAAACATGAATATGGTGAAAAGTAAAAGAAGACTTTATAATTCATGTTAACATTTTATTAAATAAAGATGAGTGATTTTGATTCAAATGGACATTAACTCAGCATAATTATTTTGTTTTATTTTTATTACAATAAAGCACATTGGCTTTCAAAATTCAAATCTTCAATAGGGAAATAGGGAATTCTAACCACTGGGCGGGCTAAAAAAAGTGCATTTCAGTAAGACTCGTTTGAAAACATTTTAACAAAATCTGCAAATTCGAATAAATGGAACATTTTGGGAAAATTCGGTATTAAGGGCTTTTGAACGTTTTCAGGCTTTGGAGCCCAATCCTTGAGCCCGATTCCTGAGTCCAATTTTTGCTAATGAGTCATTTTGATAAGCTTCTCGATCCAATAAAACACATTTTTTTAAATTTTTAATTTTTTTTAAGTTTTTAACAGTTTTTTAAAGTTTTTAACCGTTTTTTAACGGTTTTCACGCTTTGGAGACTCTGGAGCCCAAATCATGAGCCTAATCTCAAAACTAATGAGCTGAAAATCATTTTTATGAGCTCCTTTATCTAACAGAAAAAAATCCAACCTCGCTCCAATGAACCATTCCGGAGTTATGGAGCTACATGTGGGACAGAGTGTCAGAGTGACGGCGGTCAACCCGTCTGTGATAGAGCATTTTTTCTTACGAAATTCTCTTAAAATAACAAAACCCATATTCGATCATTTGGATGTTCACAAAATGTCAAAGCAAATATTTAACATCAATAGAGAAAGAAAAAATCTTGAATGGGACACAAAAAAGTACTTAACAGAGAGGCATTTAATGTGACTCCTTTTTTCATTTCACATTGTTATATTTGCACTTTAGTTACATTTGTTTGATATTCATTATATTCTATTTTATTTTTGTCCTGTACCGAAAAAAAAATAAATCTTGTCAAAATACATTATTAAATTATAAGGATCTGTGACGCCATGAAAGGAACTGATTATATTTTGTAATATAAAGGAATAAAATTTTAAATTTTTTAAGGATTATTTTTTAAATCCCTGTAAATCTTGATTAAGGTATACAATGAAGATGAAAGGAATGTAAATCGAAATACCGGAACAAGATGTCACAAAAAGTCTAATGACAAATCAATTCAATTTTGATTCAGAGAAACAGAGAATGGCCCATTAACCCTTTCGGTCCTTTGTCCAATATATTGGACAAACTTTGAAGAAATTTTTAAAAATATTTCCTTGTTTTTTAAAAAAAAAATCCGATGCCAATATTTCACTTAACATCTTGTCTCTTCAAAAAAAAATTGGCTCTCGAAATAACGGTACCTATCAGACTGTAAATAAGCAATCTTATCAGTCATGTCTGCTATTTCCGTAAAAATTGAAGTAACGTAAATTTATGGGTCAAAAAAAATACTAAAAACCAATAATATTTAAGTGTGGATTTTTTTGGACATTCATTTAACCTTAGATTTTAAGAGTCAATCAACAATTAAATGAAAATCATTCAGGAAAGAAAAATAAAAGTGAAAATATGTTTGTCCAATATATTGGACATCAGGACTCAAAGGTTGTGATTGTTTGTCCAATATATTGGACATCGGGTCTCGAAGGTTGCAACTGTCGAGTCATATTCCGAAGTAAAAAAATGTTTTTCGATAAAAAAATGTAAATTAATATCCTCATAATAAAATAGAATAAATTATATAAGCTTTTTCATTGAATTTATAAACCCAAATCCGTTGAATACTGAATTTCAATATTTTGAACAACAACCTTTGAGTCCTAATGTCCAATATATTGGACAAACAATTGCAACCTTTGAGACCTGATGTCCAATATATTGGACATTCTGTTTAAGGATGAAGGATCACTACAAAAAATCTGTAAAAAATAATTTAACACCTTCTAACCCATTTAAGTAAGAATTTATATTCAAAAAAAATCCAGGTCTTTTGGTTTTGGCTCAGGTCTGAAAGGGTTAACAGAGTCGTTTACAATAAAACATTTATAATCATCATGTTAACTATGTTTTATTGGTGAGATTTGTCACAAAAATGTAAAAAAAAATTAATTGTCTCACAATTTTCTAGGTCATAAATTGAAATTAAATTTAAAGATGTTGCTCTTCAAAGGGAGAGTCAATCAAGGAGCATCATAAAACAATCGTAATCAAAAGACAATCACAATTTAATTTTTAAAGGTAATTTTGAAAGTTATACAAGATTTTGAAAAAAAAGTAAGTAAACTTTTTTTTCTTCTTTAAAGTCTTACGCTTTTGTATTATAAATGAGGAAGAATACAAAATAATAACAGTATAATTGTAACATATCCTATTACACATTTTATTTTATTTTAGCATTGACGTTAACAATAGAGTAATAATATGATATATATCTAACATTTTTCCATTAAAATTTATGATGATGATGATGCTGATCATATAATTTTCTTTCCATGGTAACAAACGTGTGTGTGTACATCATGAATTTAAACAAAATAATTTTCAGAGAAGAGGAAAAAAAAATAAATGAAATACAAAAATTAATTTGAAAGGCATTCTTTTACACAGGTACCTTCATTTTTGCTACCGGTAAATTAAATTGGTATAATGATGTGTTCTGATGAAAAAAAGAGAGTGAGACGTGGTTTTACACAATTATTTTTCACATCAATGATTTCCTGAATGCCCTTTTCTCTGCTGTTGTTTTTTTTCATTCATTTATATCATAATCATTTTTAAGCTCGTTAAAAAATTATTATTAAGAGATAAATTTTCATTATAAACACACAGAGATATTTTATGGATATTTTAACACGTGATACTTTGTTATTAAATATTTGGTTGCCTAGATAGTTGTGATTTTTTCATCATTTTCATGAAATGGGGAGAGATCAAAAAAAAGACAAAACAAGAGGATGTTTATAATTACTGCGTGAAAAATCTGCGTATAATTGGATGTTTAATGGTATTATTTATTACATTTCCCATTTCAATGAAATGATATGTTTCATTAATTATTTAAATTTTATTTTTTTTCCAAATTATAAGAAAATATATCCTGATAATTGTTGTATCCTTCTTTTGCAACCACTGATGTCACTACATAACCATATACATTGCCTAAGTATGATATAACATCAGCAGTGTGATTGGCTCGGCCGAAACGTAATTCATAGAAAGTTCCATAATTTTTTCCACCGAATTTCTTTGCTAAACTTTCAGATTCATTTGAAGAAAGGCCATAAGCAATAAGATCACCATAATAATCACTGAATGTACTTGCTTTTGTATTAACTATCACAAATTGATAGGATATTGCAACAGTAATAGCTGATAATAGTAAAAGTATTTTAAACGAAGTACTTATCATTTTGAAATTAAATTATAACTGAAAGTTTATTGGGAACTCACATCTTTATATACAATGAGAGTGACAACCCTTATCAGAGAACATCATGTTAAACTAATATTGATTGGTTTGTTATTTAATATGTATTTTGAATGAAGCTCTTGGAAATTTTCTTTATCTTGTATTTCAAATGAACTTTATTTTTTTAGTACATTTTGTAAGAAAAAATGCTCTATTGCAGACGGTTTGCCCTCTGTCACTCTTATACTATGTCACACATTTAGCTCAATAACATCGGAATGGTCAATCAGAGTATTTTCTGTAAGAAAGACGAGCTCATGATTATTCCGACCCTATTAGGATGCGAATACTCTCAGATGACAGTATAAAAGCTAAGGCCCACACTTAGGCTTAGGCTGGAGGTTTGGCGTTTACTATGAAAACTTTGGTGGGCACAATAGGAACCTTTGGAACTGCGGTGGAGCCTTGTAGACCCTATTCTACCTTTTAATAGCAATAATCTTAATGTCGAACAATAATTACAAATTTGTACAGAGAGTTTTAGCATTAATGCTATTGTAACAACAATTTTGATCTTATTTTATGTGTCTTGGAAGTAATTTAACCAGCCTTGGAGGCTTTTGAATCCTTGTATTGTGATTTGAAATGTATTGGCTCTTTAAGATAAAAATTTAAACTAAAATTATTTAATCTTGAGCAAAATTTGATCTACTTATGAAGTTCAGAGAAGAGACTGGTGATGAATTCGTTGACTGTTTTTGTTTCTGTTCTGTTGTGTATGTCTATTGTTGGTGTTTGCATAGGGACCTTAAGTGTCATTTTGAGTAGTTTGTTTCTGCAAATTTGTGATTTTTGCATGTGAGTATTGGCTATACTTACGAGGGCTGGTATATATGAAAATCGGACGGAGACAGGCTTTGTATAGTAGAACTTCGTTGTTTATGTTCAGATGAGATTTTTTGTTGAGTAAGCTGTAAAGTATTTTTGTTGGATGTGTGTGTTTTTTGAATGTTAATTTTTTGTGTATTGTAACTCCATGATATTTAAATATGTCTGATCATTCTATGTTTGTTTTGTCGATACGAAAGGGTCTATGTGATAATTGTCTGATTCTTCTGTTGTTGATAAATACTGCTTGTGTTTTTTCTTCATTCATTTTCATCTTCCAATGCTTTGGATAGGACTTTGTTCTATTAACGGATGTTTCTAAGCGTCTCATTATTTGACAAAATGACCAATTTTTCAAAATTTCGGGTATCTTAAAATTTTCCGATTAAAATGTTTACATTTGTTTAATTAAATTTAAAAAGTCCTATTGAAATGCACTTTTCTAAACCGCCCAGTGGTTAGAATTTCTCATTTTTTAAAAATTAATTTAAACAATAAAAAAAATTACATAACATACAGTTGTTCGGGTATATCACACAAAATTTACCAAAATAAATGTCCAAATTTATTGCTCACTAGTGTAATGAATTTTAACAGCACATTTCATACCAATTCTTCTAATTTATACTTCGTTATAACTAAATTACAGTTTTGCCTTTTTTCAGTGTGTTTTTTTATTTAAGACAAAAAAAAACGGAATTCAGTTTTCGTGTATAGTCAAATATAAAACAAGCTTGTATACAATATAATGTGTGTTCTCTTTTGTGGATCTTAAAATACACAAAATAAACTGAAATATTGAACGCATTTTCATTTGTACACATTTACTGTCAATATAAAATGTATACTGGTTGAAAAACACAGTCACTTCATCTAAATATACTGTGGCTGAAATTTGATATTTTTATTTACATTCATCTCCCTTTATTTTTTGAAAAAAATAACAAATTTTTCTGTTGTGTTTTTTTTTTATTTTATTTTATTATAAGTGGATGGATTTTTACATGAAATAGTCAACGCTTTTGTTGTCTATTTAAATAGAAGTCTGTTAAAATTATCTATTGATGATGATAATGGTAGTGAATTTTTTAGACAAAAGATCTTATGTCCAAGGTAGTGTTACGATTAAAGTTCGGTCGTGAACTGAAAAATTTCTTTAAAAATTTCAATTCAGTAAATCCATGTTATTTTAACAAATTTCTTTTTAATCCTCTTTAAACATTTCATTCCTGAATTAGGAACTTTAATTATTCGGTTCGATTTCTGTTTCAACACACATTGACTGGCTCCAATTTAATCATATCCATTTGGATGGTTTCAGTAAAAGTTGAATGAACACACATCGAAAATGAATAAAAAAAAGAACAAATTTTAAGTTTTAAAGGACAGTCTGGTCTGGCAGAAACATTGAAAAAAATAAAAAAAAAGCATTTGTCAGATTTGGAAAAGACTCAAAATCATTGGATTAAATTTAATTTTCAGGTACATTGTTGTACCTTCTTGTATTGAGCATAAAATTTTAATTAGTACAAAAATAAATAAATCTTGATGTGAGTTTTTTTCTTACTTTAACATGTCTGGTGATCTTATACTTTAAAAAGAACAAGTGAATATGCACACATAGAATAAAAAAAGGAATCAAGAGGAATCAGTCAGTATTAAAAATTAGTCGTATTAAAGGTAATAAGTAATCTGAGTGATTTTCTTCCTATTTTTTTATTTTATTAATGTTAAATCAATATGTGTGTATGTACTTTGTGTAATACTGGCTTATATTGATATAATGAATTGATGTTGTATGTTTTACAAATTTTTAAACAAATTATTCGAAGTAAAGAGAAAGAAAATATAAAAGGAATAAAATAAAAAGAATTATGTTAAAAATGAAATGGACAATAAACTAAACATTATTATAATACAAATGATATCTGGTTATCTTATTTATTGATCAGATTTGTATTTTTTAAGGTAAATACTATGTGTCCGTGTGTGTATATCGAGGAGACCGGCAAGTGTAAGATTATATTTATAAATGTAAAGTATCAAGGTAGTTGAAAAGATCTGTTTTGTAGTAAAATATGAGATAAATTGAACTGAATTATCGTTATTCTGAGATATCGAGTCATAGGAAGGAAACTTCAAACTAGAGGATTTTCATTTCAATTAAAATCTGAAACTCGATCATTATCTACAAAGCTATTGCATGGAATGGAGATCACATTGATATGGGTACCAGGTCATGAAAGGGTCGAAGGTAATGAAATGGCGGATGAACTGGCATGGAAGAGAGCTGAAGGGGATTTTATAGGCCCAGAGTCCTTTTGCGAAGTGAGTTTGAGCTATTTCAAAAAACTCATCTCGAAATGGATGGAAAAACAAATGAAATTATACCATCAAAGTATACCAGCATCTTCACATTCCAAAGAGTTTGTGAACTGTTCGAAGAAAAGATCAGAAATGATCCTTCAATTGGACATAAATAGACATCAGAAAACTGACAGGTTTTCTAACAGGACACTTGCCTTTGGCACTTCCATCTTTAAAAGATAGGAAAGACTGATTCTAGCACCTTTTGGCTTTGCCTAGATGAGGATGAAACATCAAAGCACATCCTCTGTGAGTGTGAAGCATTGTCTAGAGTGAGACTTCACTACTAAAGAGAAGGCTTTCCATCTCCTTCTACTGAAGTTAATACAGATCCTAAAGTCATTTTAAGATTCATTGACTCATTGGATGTATTGAAGGAGATCAACGATCCCAAGCGTAAGGAGAAACACAAAACATCTTATAGGCCGAAGTTCGAGCACTGAGCTTCAGTGAACTCCATTAAAGAAAGAAAAACAACATGAATGAATGAACATAAATTAAACGAGAAATCAAAGAAAAAAAATTGCAAGAAGCAACAAATAACGCACACATTTCAAAAAGATATAATCGCATTTATATTATTTTTTTAATTTTATTTTTGTAACAAAATATTCATAATTTTAAGTATTTTACACAGCTATTCAATAAGCTTGTGCATATAAAGTTAATGACATTAATTTTCTTTGTTAAATCTGTCATTAATTTTCAATTCTTTACACACAATGTAAAAATGTGTGAACTTTTTTTTTATTTTAACGTGAATCATTGTGAATTATGATGAGTGATGAAAAGAAAATCAATATCTCAAAAAAAATATGTGAAGCAATTCTCATTTTTTTTTTAAAAATCTTTTTAAATGAGATATTTTCGTTAATTATTGTAATAAAGTTAAAATTAAACACATTCCTTTAAGTCACATCTCTTTGAAATGAAAAAAAAACAGATGTAACATCACACTCTTGCCCTGTAATTCGAGATTCATGATAACCATGTAATGATTGCAATAAACACAACAACAAAAAATTTATGCTTTAAATTAATTATCACGCATTTTTTTGTTGTTGTTAAGTGGCAGATTTTTATACGATAAACTGCTTCATGCTTAATGGCAAAACGGTACAATATAAACAAACTGCTGCCACAAATAAATAAATAATTTAAAAAGAACAATTTGGGTGGGTAAAAATATAATTTGTGTATATTTATTGTTCTGCCCTTTTCATTTTTGTTCATTCCTAACCATTTTCAGCGAGTGATGTAATTATGTGAGAAAAAAAATTATAAAATATGGAAATAAGAGATTATACATTTGTTCTGTGAATTATTATTATTATTTGATTAAAGAATGCGATTATCCTTCGCGGTTTTTATTTAGTTATTATTATTATAATTATTCTGTTCTGAAATGCTTTATCATCTAAATGTAACGTAAACGTAAATCTTCCTTCAACCTTGGATAGTAATATACAATGTAAAGAGAGAGACAGAGAAAGAGGGAACAAAAATGTTGTATGCAAATTATAAACACAGTGTTGAAAGCTTCATGTAATTTGATCTATCATAAAAAATGTTATTTCGTCATTATTCAGTGTATTTTACGAGAATTATATTAAAGTGCTATATATAGAAATTCCATTTAGGTTTATATTACACATTATTTTTTTGTTCATTAAATTTATATGAAACAAAAAAATATTTCAGAATTTATGAGTGTCTAATTTAATAAATATCAGAAACGAATTTAATTTTTTATATTAATTAGGGTGCATCATTAAAATGAAAAATGTTATTCGCCTTTCACAAGATTTTATAGTGATTGGAAAAAAAATTGGAAAAAGTTCAAATAAAGTTGAAACAAAAAAAATATGAAAATCATTATGGACAGCCTCATTATTTATATCACATCGCACAACGAATTTCCATCTGTACATTTGTTGGTGGGTCTACTCATTCGGTTTCAAACTGAAATGTGTGTATTATATATATAGAACACAAAAACAAAACCATATACTCACATCATGCATAAATATACTGCTTGATTCATTTAATTTAATGGGATATCAAATTACACACTGGCAGCCAGTATACAAATTTCAATGTAAAATTTTATATATATTAGATATATCGAGAGTGTGTGTGTGTGTCTGTGTGTTATAATATAGATAAAGATAGATAGAATATAAATGTTATAACAATAAAAATAATGTTTATATGATGAAACGATGAAATGTGTATTCGATCAATTTTGTTAATATTAGTACGGATGTTTGTTGTGTGTCTGAAAGAGTCTTATACTGAATCCATTATTTGTTTATTTTTGCATCATAAAAATTATTCGGTTATGCGCTCAATAATTCAAAAGAAACAAAGGATATGGTGATAGAATGAAACTTAATAAAAATATCAAAGTTTATTTGTTTTGTCAGCAAAACTGATAATGAACTATTTATTAAACGATTCTTAATAAACATTTTTAGCCACCCAAAATGTTTGATGTTCGTCAGATACTGCTGAAAGAAAGAGAAGTTCACACTTATCATTTATTTATCGAATTCAAATCAGCCTACGACAGGATGAAAAATAGAGAGCTGTTGAAAGTAATGCAAGCAGTGGGCTTTGAACTTAAACTCATACGACTAGTGGCCATAACTTTAAATGAATCTAGGAGTCGAATAAAAACTTCCTGACAAAACTGGGGCTTAGATAAGGGGTCAACGGTTTTGTTCCACGTAGCCATAGAAGGTGCAATGAGGCGTGCTGAAATCCAAACATCTCGGACACTTGTTTTAGGAATGGTACAAATCTTAGGCACACGAACGTCGTCGATAGATGAACTAGTATGAAAGAAGAAGCGTCAAAATTGGGCTTGAATATAAACGAGAGTTAAACCAAGTACATGAAGACCAACGATTCTGCAGTTCCTCAACAAGAGACAAACTACATCAGGATTGAAGGACAACAATTTAAAACAGTTTGTCTACCTTGGAGCGCTGATACGGGCTGATAATGACTCCTCAGTCGAAAACAAGAGAAGAATCATGGCGACCCATAGGTGTTTCTATGGACTACAACGACATCTTCGTTCCAAACTCCTGAGCAACATAACCAAGTTTGTAATCTACAAGACACTCATAAGGCCAGTAGCATTATATGGGTCAGAAACTTGGCTAGCAACCAAGAGCGATGAACAAGTGCTACCTTCATTCGAGCGCAGAGGTACTGCGAACTATATGGGGTGCTAAACTGGAGGACGGAAGATGGAGACATAGATACAACTTTGAACTGTAACGTGAATATGAGGAACCTCAGATTAACATGGGCCGAGCATTTAGCACGAATGGACCCTAACCAAGCCCCCCTGTTCTGAAATGATTCAGACGGCCGTTGAGATGTTGAACGACCTAAATCAAGGTGAATCAACAATGTTCAATCGGATCTGAGAACGTTAAGAGTGCAAAACTGGCAACAAGTGGAACAAGATAGAGAGCACTGAAAACAGATCCTTCGACAGGCTTTGATTAAGTAATTGGCTGTATAGCCAACTAAGAAGAAGAATCGAAAATGTTTGATATCACGATAACTTATTTCATTATTAAACGTAAACTAAGAATTGAAATACTTCCGGGTGGGAAAATCTTAAAATAACTGACTTTAATTTATTAATCTCATATTTCATGATTTACTTTATAGCTTCCTCAACTAAAATCAAAAATAAAATCTAGGTTAAGATTCAGCAGAAGAGCACGTACTCTCTTAATCACTCATATTTAATAAATTAAAACAATATCTGATAATAAAAATTTAAAATCATGGGGGAAAGGAAAAGTTATCGTAAATTTAAAAATAATTTTTTAATATGACACAGTTTAAAATAATTTGACTAAAAAGCTAAGAATAAATTCATTTAAGATTTAGAAGAAAAAAATATAAATAAAAATATGTAATAAAACGACGAGAAACAAGATAAATATTTAAATTTTTATTAGAAACGATATAGTAACAAAATAAAACGCGATTATATTTATAGATAAGATCTTTCGTCTTGATATTAATATATACCTGAACTGCGTCTACATGATTGTCTTAACACTCTTCTATATTATTTTGTGACACTTCATACTGTGTGTGCCATATGACTGATTCCATGATACTCGAATGTGAAATTAATATTGTGTCTTGTATTTTTTTTTAATTGGAACATGAAATCTTGAAATACTTTATCAAGCGCATTTTTGCAATGCATCAACGAAAATACACATATCTTGCTTATTGGGACAATTTCTTCAATTTTTTTCAAATTATTTTATAATATTTATTATTTAAGCAAAGTAAATAAATAAACGACAAAATAGTGAGTTGAGTCAGCCAAAGTTTATGGTCTGGTCAAGCATTTATGTCTTTCAACAAACATAGGAATTAACATTGAAACAAAACGTAAACCATGAAAAATGAGAAAAAGAAGAGAGATATGAATCTGATCTGATCATACTTTGTATAATAATGTCACAGCAATATGGAAATATTTCTTCTTATTAAATTTGAATAAAATAAACAAATAATATATAATAATAAAAAAATTGATAGATGTCAATGATGGGTGATAAAAGAGATAAAATAATCATATAATTCAGATAGTAAATTTTTTATGTGTGAAAAAAAAACTCATCTCAATTTGTACGAAATTGGAAGAAGAAAAAAGACTAGTGTATAAAAAAGTAAGAAGTGAGAAATGAAATTTCAATAAATTTTTGTTGGCAAATGTCGCATATTTCATAGCCATTCAGGGAGGTCATACACGTAAATTTCATACATAAATTCTTAAAATGGGTGCTGTATGTAAATTAACGTATGGGAATATTTGATAAGATTTTTTTCATAAGCTATAAATTATAAATGATTGGTTATTCTATCATTAGGTATCAATTTCACACGAAAACAAACACTTTCAAGATAATTTTGTTGGATTTTTGTGTGTTATTTTAGATTATGATACATAAATCTTTGAGTTATCAATGAGCGCCACATAATATGTCATAACTTATTATTATTATTATTATATAACGTGAGAAAAGATTTTTTTGTTTTAAATGAAACTCACTCTTTGTGTTCAGCAGCTCGATCTCTTTGACGACGATTTTTAAACCAATTTGATACCTTTAATTGAAATTGAATCAATATTTTGCTTTTTATTTAAATGCATAATTTTTACATACTTGCGTTGTTGTAAGTCCAGTTGCTTCTGCTAATTCACGTTTTTCACGAGGTGAGGGATACGGATTGTGTGTGTACCAGTCTCTCAGTACTGTTCTTGATTTTTCCTGTTAAAATAAAAATGAATTTAATTTTGTGTTTAAACAAAAACAAAGTATTTAAAAAATTTACCTTGAAACAGTAACTTGTTTCCTCCCCATCCCAAATTGTGCGTGGCAATGGAAATTTTCTCCTTACTCTATATTTGCCAACAGCACCTAACGGTCTTCCTCTTAACTTTTCAGCTTCATTGTAATGTGCTACAAGAATAAAAAAAGATATTTACATGTGAAACATTGTTATTAAAAAACATTAAAATAATAAGGGAAACATTTTCCAAGTTGAAGGTGAAACCATACAAAGATCAAACTTTTTTTAATAATATACATTCATTTTTTACCTTTTAACCACAGTGCTTGTAATTTTGGATGATTAACTGGACTAAATGAATGCATTTCAAGTAAACGATATAGTTCTTTGTAATGTCCTCGACTATATGCGACAACAGCTTTTGCTTTAAGTACTGACTCGTTAAGTTGAAGTTTATCACATTGTGGCAATGACCATAAAAATCTTCCAAGTCGATCAACATTTCCAGCTTGTTGTAATACCTATGAGAAAAAAAAAGTTTCATGTAATATTAAAAATTAAACCACCAGCGTCTCTTTAAATGGTACACCCACGAATATCATATCGTTTTAAATACATCGGTCAATTTTTTGATATTAATAAATACGATTATCATTAATTTTAACATAATTTTATCATTTAATTTAATCAAGACCGATTTAACGAGTGATCTAATTACTTGTATTTTGCTTAATTATATCTTTTAAAAGCGCTGAGATTGTTTAAATGATGATCTTTGATGTCTTAAAATGTCATTTTTTTTAATGAATATTGAAATGAAGACGTTTTTGAATATTCAACAAAATACTGGCACTACACAATTTTTAAAAATCTGTGTTTTTTTTCTAGTAAGTGGGTGTTTTATTGTTTCTTTTTTTCAATACAACGTTGTTTTCTACATTTTATATATTTGATGGTTAATTAAAAAGGTAATTCAACTCGAAATTATGCATCTTTTACATGTGAGATTTTGCTGATCGGCTCCCTTGATCAAGAAAATCATTAAAGTTTTTAAGCAACAATTTGAGGAAGATTCAAATTTAAAGGAAAAGGGTTTTATGTAAAAAAAAAAATAGAAATACTAACAATTGGGTGGTTTAGAAAAGCGCATTTTGATGGGACTCGATTCATTGAAAAAAATTAACCCATTAACCGCCGCTGGTCGATTTTTCGACCAGCAACTTTAGCTTAATGTTATTCTATGATGATATTAAAATTTTAATTTTTTTTTTGTACAAATTTGTAGCTAGAAGCCTTTTTTATGAAATTTTTTTGTTAAATTGAATTTTTTTTTGTTTTTATAGTCAAAATATTCCATTTTGTGAAAGCATGTTTTTTAGATCTTTTTTGAAATGAATATTTCTTCTATATTAATTTCCTACAAATCATCAATACTTGAATAGTTTTGTAGTAAAAGCTTCAAAAAAGGAAAATATGCTTTAATACAGTAAAAAAAATACCACTATTATATCAAACTTTTAATACAAACTTAGATGGTCGAAAAATCGACCAACGGCGGAAAGTGTTGTCAAAATTATAATAAATGTTTACATTTAAAACAAAGGACACGTTCAAAGAACAATTCATTTGCATATTTATTTACACCTCCAAAGAACCAACGTCGGATTAAACCCCTGAATTGGTTGGCCCATTTCAAATTATAGACATTGAGGGCAATAAGCCCTTAGTTCAGTTCGAGCTCAGAAGTAACTTGTGCAAGAGTCCTCTAAAATACACTCAAAACGATGATCAGAGCAGTGAGGACTATGATGATGTTAGCGAAAAGGTTCCACATGGAACTTTTCAAGGATATCCAAATTTAAATGAACGTGAACATAACGAGAAAGAATCTTCTGAAAACAAATACAGTTGTCATTAAAATTTTTATGTGCATCAAATGTAATATATATTTGCATACTAAATGCTATCTATCATAATGACCTAAAAGAGTAATTTTTATGTAAATATATTAAAAAAAACCAATAATAGTAAATGTTTATCAAAATATTAGCTAACAGGATTAAAATATATAGGCAAATCAATTTGATTACCAAATTTTTTAAACAATTTTCATACATTTTATTTTAATACAACTGACAATGGTTTCCGCCGTTGGTCGATTTTTCGACCACCTTCGTGTGGAAAATCCACTTTTCCTAAGAAATTTTTGTTTGCACTAAAATCATATAAATACTAAAAGTAATTAAGCCTTGGAAGGATTTTTATTAATCTCAACGGGATCTAGGAGAGGCGGTTAATGGGTTAAAACTTATTTTTAATTAAAAATCCGTCATTGTGAAAAGTTTTGTAAAATCCGCTATTTTGAAATTTTTTGAACCAACCGTTATTTTGACAAATTTCCCCATTGTAAGTATTTGAAAATTTTTTGAAAAAATTCCCTCATTTTAAATTTATTGAAAAAATGGGCCATTTTAGAAAAATCTGGCATTTTAAGCTTTTGACTGTTTTCAAGCTCTGAACGCTCTGAAGCCCAAAATAAGAGCATTTTTTTTAAATTTTTAACAGTTTTAAACGGTTTTGAAGCTTTGGAGGTTCTGGAGCCCAATCTCTCTTTATTTCTTAATCAACCCAGATTAGGCTACAGTCCTTTGAGAAGGACAAACAACTTGAACTTAAATCCGTTTAAAATCGTACTTTTGATAAATGAACAGTATCGAAAACTGTTCGAAATGATTCTTAAGAATGTTTTTTAAGAAATTAACACAAAAATTTGAAAGAACAAAATAATTTTAAATTTCAAAATTGAAGTTTTTTATAAAAAAAAGGGAAACTATGTCGCCTTATCTGGGTTGAGTTATCCTTAATCTTTATGAGCTTCTTTAACTTACAGAAAAAAATCCGACTTCACTCTGGATCATTCAGAAGCTATGGATTGGGCTCAGTGTCATTCTGACGGCGGACAAACCGTCTATAATAGGGTTTTTTTTCTAACGTAATCCAATAAAAATTGAAACCCGATTGAATTTTGTTTGAATTTTACCGTCGGTTGAGAACACGTATCCTGTTTTATTCAATTCAAAATCGTTTTATTTTGTGACGGATGTTCATACTTCAGTTGTGAAATACAAAAATGAGAATCAACAGGTCGTCTATTGAAATTTTAAGTCCTTGAATGTTCTTTTAATTTAAGAGTTAATGCTTGACTTTATTGTGAGGACTATTAAAAAGGACTTTTTGGAACATTATTTTTGAAATGTAACTTTTAATCAATGTACATTAAAAAACTTTTGAAAAAATATCATTTAAGTACTCTAAAACAATAATTTAGTTCATTTCAATCAGGATTAACCACAAAATCTTAATTTTAATATTTTAAGCAAGAAAAATATGAAATGTAACATAATGCAGAGACTTTTAATATTTTGAATATATTTTAATAATTCCTGGCATATTGATTTTAACACAATATCATTTACGATGCTGTTTTATGTCATTCATTTAAAAATTAAAAAAAAAATTATTTTCATAACTTCACTTATATTTATTTTAGGCAAAACTCAAGCAGATACTGAACATATTTGGCACATATGTTTGCAGTATGTTTAAATTTCATTCATTCAAAAAAAACATTTTTTTTTTGTTTTTTGAAACACAATCTCACAAAAAAAAACGTTTGTTTTAATTTTTTCTGGATACTCACCTCACAAACACATGCCACTTGTTCCTGTGTGAAGCCAAAACTTGGCATTGAATCCCTATCCGATGTATTGATTGATCCACTCGTACTTCCACCGACATCTAAAATGTTATTGTTGTTATTTGCTGGTCCATTGGGACTATACGATGGGGGCGTTTGCCGATTATTTTGTGCTGCTAAACTTGTTGATAAATCATAAAAGTCATTTGTTGGTAGTTGTAACATGATTATTTTTATTTTTTAAATGTTTTGCACTTTTATTGTAATTTATTTCTAATGTGTGTACTTTTAATTGATTGCATGAAACACATTAATGATTTTTTTTAATTTTTTTTTTAAATGACAACATTAAAAATCAACATAATTTGTGTAAGTTTCTTGATTTTATTTACCATTATGCTATTTTTATAGAATCCACTTCTGTTCGTCATAAAACTTATTTTTAATTTATCTGATGGTATTTTTAGATGCACTGTAATATATTAATTATGATAATTTTTCATTTAGACACATTTGTATAATGATGTGAATTTTTTATTTAAACTACATAAACACACATTTTGATGCAATGTATAGTAATTAATTGCGATTTTAAATTCAAATGGGGTGGAAATTATTTTATTTTCATTAAAAAAAAGTTAAAATACATGAAAAATGTTTAGAAAAACCTTTAAATGGATACTTTTGGTCTGGATTCCATCATATTTTTGATAATATTTGTAAATGCAACATTAAAAAAAAATTATAATTTGTTTTTCAAGCAAAAAGTATCATTGATCAAAACATTTTTTTATGTGAGGTCAATTAAGTGGTTGTTTTGCGTCAAATTTACGTCAATGTTTTCCTTTTAAATTTTTGTAGCGCACATACACTGTAAATGCAATTCCCTACGAAGCTTCCCGTCGCTTTTAGGTTAAATTGACCTGAAGCAAAGTTGTAGAGAATATTTCAAGCTGCAACTTTGCTTAATTGACCAACTCGATGTTTCGAATTTTAAGAGGCAAAAAATTACAATACCAAATTTTATGCTCATTTTCCGGTTCGTCACTTGCGACGGGAATTTACGACAGAAAAATCATTTTCTATGCATGATCGCTTTGAACATGAAAAATTTCAAAGGAAAAAAAAAATTAAAAACATTGTCGTGGAAAATGTGATATAACTAGATCGAATATGTTTCAGCTTCTCTATTTATAAGATTAAATGACTCGAATGAAATCTAAGAGTATATTTTTTGTTGTTGTTGTGGGCAAATTGCCAAATTTGCTTTATTTATCATTATACTTGTGTTTTATTATTACTTGTATAAATTATTTCTATTTTTAAAAACACACGATCTGAAATTTTACACAGAATTATATTCAATTTCAATGAAAACACAAAAATAATACGATCATACTTTTGAATTTTGTATGAATAGTGGCAGCAGCTGAGAAACGAAATTAGAGCCGCGCGCCAATATTTGTCTTATTTTTTTTTTAAATTCAATTTTGACCACTAAATGTTCGTTTTATGTAATCGATTTCATACAATTTATGTTTAGTTATTGATTACATTTAAAATGATTTATTCACCTGTAAAAATGTATTTTCACACGTTTCTATTACATTTAACATTTAATATAAAAAAAATCGAATTAATCTAATCGGTTTAAAGTGGTTGGATTAAAACTGAAATATTTTTTTTGCATATGTAATCCAATTTAGATGATAGTTTGATGTCAAAACAAATTTAATGCTGATCGAACATTAACTTGTGTTAATGAAATTTTCGCTTGTTTTAGCTGATAAAGTAATTTGATTTATTTTTATACACACTTTCCATTGAATTATTTTACGAATCAATCAATAAAACCATTTGTGAAGTCACTCAATGAAAATTTATTGAGATTATTGGTGGCAGTATTGAATTTCAATGAAAAAAAAATGAAACTTGTATATGCTCACCACACTTTTTATTTTAGTTTTTTCAATGTGTTTTAATGCGTCTCGACAGACTGACTGTGTTTCTTTACATTTTTATATGTGTATATCAAACTGTCATGCATTCACCATTAACTTAATGGTAATTTGAGATGATCCAATTTTTTTTCATTTTTATATATTCGTTAAAGTTTTTCCGAAATTTTATTTATTTATGTTTACTATACAATGCCCTCTAAAATGTGTGTTTATTTTCCATGTACACAGACATACACTTACACAAAAAAATATTTTTATTTTATTAATATTTTTCTTACAATTACAATTACAATGAAAATCAATTTTATTTTATTTTTATTTTTAATTTAAATCAATATTTTTTTTTCATTTAACCGGCAAAGATAAAATTAAAATATTTTTCCTTTTAAATTATTTCTCTGTATTTTCTTAGCCCGTCTCGATCGGATACTGTTAATCAACTGATTTCTCACTCACTTTTGATTCATCAGATGTTAAACACTCAAGCCAATGTAAATCACTAATACAAAGAACAAAACCAGGGTGGAATAAAAAGAATGAAATGAAAAGAGATTAATATACACAGAGAATGTGTGTATTCAAATAAAATAATGAATGAACTGTAATGCGTTCATTGAGTACATTCTCTTTTTTGTGTGAAATGGGGCGGGGATTATAAAAGAATAGTTTTATTGAAGTTATTCCTGATAAAGCTTTAATTTTTTTTTAATTTAATTTATGGTGATTTTTTGTATAAAATTTTGTATGAATTTAAATGAACTTTATTAATCATATTCTGAAATTATATGCCAAAAAAAAGTAATTTACCTTCAATAAATAATAATAAGGAAAAACTTACCTTTCATTTGCAAGAGAATTCAAACACACACAAAATTTATTGTAAAATTCATTTTATTAATCATATTACATTGTATTGCGCAACTCCATTCACATTTTATATTCACGGTAGATAAAGCATAACAATGAAACGCATAAACATTGGATTAACCAATCAGAGTAACATGGGAGTGGATTAAACTCAAATATAATAAAAGCTCTTTTTTATATTTTGCAGATAATAAATGATGAATAAAATGGTGATAAAAGTGAAATGTAATAAAAAGGTATGAGGAAGGTAGAATAATGTGATGGCGAAAATTGGGATGAAATTTTTTTTGGTTTCAAAAATTTAAAATAAACATTGAATTAACTTTTGATAAGAAATTCTCAAAAGAAATGTTTACATATCACATTTCATTGTTTAGTCTAAAATTATTTAGACTTTTCATTCAAACATGTTTAATTTTTTCATTCAGATCATTTTGTTTTGAATTTTTGCCTTGATAAGCAAAAAACAATACAACTTTGAAGTCAAAAAAATTAAAACGTATTCGTGAACGATGTGCACGAGCGCATTTCTATGAATAGAATTCGGCATATCTATCAAAAATTTTATACGGACCGAAAAGAAATCTTCAAATTTATCGTTTAGATCGTTTTTGGGTTTAATCAGTTTTTTTAATCGTTTTTTAAATCATTTTTTGGACTTTATTTCGTTTTTGCATTGATCAGCCACGTTTTTCTAATGACTGGCGGCATTTTTCAATGATCGAAGACTTTTTTCCAATGATTCATTACGTTTTTTAATGATTGACAATATTTTTCAATGATTGGCGATATTTTTCAATGATTGGCGACATTTTTCAATGATTCGTGACGTTTTTAATAACTAACAATTTTTAATATTGACAACTTTTTTTAATGATTAACGGCTTTATTTCAATGATTGGTGACGGTTTTTCAATGATTCATGATGTTTTTTTAATATTTGACGACATTTTTCAATGATTAACGCCTTTTTTTCAATGGTTAACGACTTTTTTTCAATCATTGGCGACATTTTCAATGATTGAAGACACTTTTCAATGATTGAAGACATTTTTTAATGATTAACGACTTTATTTCAATGATTGATGACATTTTTCAATGATTCATACCATTTTTTAATGATTCGCGATATTTTTCAATCATTCATGAGGTTTTTTCAATAATTGACGACTTTTTTCAAATGATTTTCGTCATTTACATAGACGGACAGACATCAAAACCGCACCCAATACCGCCATTTCTATGAAATGCGTTGAAAAGAACACCATAAAATGAATTATAACACATAATTAGTTTATGCAATTCAATATCCATAAAATTTAGATTTATAATGGTTAAAAGGTGTAATTTTCTGCGATAACAATCAATTATGCCTCGCAATAAATCAACACAAATTTCAAAAAATTATGCGTGAGGTTTTTCCTTTAATTCAACCTCTTTTAGCTAAATTAAATATTAAAATAAAAAGAACGTATGTGAACCGAAACAAAAAAAAAAGCTAAAGGAATAAAACGATAATTGAATGATTTATTGGTTTTGTATAAGAAATTTTTAACTTGCAGTATAATATTACAGAAATGCAAGCGCGATAGTGTTATATCTGACACTATTAATTGAAAATTATTCAACATTTTTTTATCGAGCTCTCACAAGAAGTTTTATTTTTTTCTCCTTTAACTTACATTATTACATATTAAAATGAATGTATAATCACGTCTAGTTGTCTGGTATGATACAGTAAAATATAATATAATAACACATGTTTTTAACATTAAAGTTGTAATTATGCACCGTTTTTCGTTATTTATTGCGGGTGTAATTTGCAAGTTGTTTTCGTTTGATCATTCTTATTCACAAATTTAAAAAAAAAAAAACGAATAGAAGTATAATTAATTAATTAATTAATATTTATTATTGGCGTGTTCTTTTTTTTTACATTATTATTTACATATGTACTTAAATTTAATGCTATACCTAAGGGGTTTTTAGCAAATTTCGTTAATTATTTAATGTGTTTGGCAATATTTGATTTGAGAGTGCTAATTGATTCGGAGGAAAAACTCTTCGAAAACCTCCATTTACTGAAAATTTTCTTTAAACTAAACTAAAACTAAAAAAAAAATTAAAAAATTTGAACTAATGTCGTTAAGAAATTAGGAGAGTGACCATTGTGGATTCATGTGTGCATGTCAATTGTACAAGTTTCTAATGAGTGGGTTGTCTACAACCCGACTTCTGTCTTCAAACGTTAATGAAAGTCTGTCAATAAATTCATTGACCATTTCAGTATTTGCTTCTTGGTGCAGTGTTGTAGTCGGATATCGCCATGCTCTCCTGAGACACATTTTCAGTACTCGATTTTGGTATAGTTGTAATCGGTATATGTGGCAGTTTGCTGCTTGCTTTAGAACTGGAGGTGCATACAACATTGTTGGTCTAATAATTGATTTGTATAATGTTAATTTATTATTTGTGTGTAGAAACGAGTTGCGTGATATCAAGGGGTATACCATTTTTACACACTTGCCGGCTTTTTCTATAACGTTGTTTATATGTTTTTGAAAAGTGAGTTTACGATCAAGTGTTACTCCTAGATACTTTCCGCTGGCACCCCAGGGAATATTGTGGCCTTCGATGTCCAGATCTCCGTTTGGAAAGGCCCTGCGGACCCTTCGACGGGTAAAGATGTTTTTAACATTAAAGTTGTAATTATGCACCGTTTTTCGTTATTTATTGCGGGTGTAATTTGCAAGTTGTTTTCGTTTGATCATTCTTATTCAAAATAAAAAGGCAAAATATTATTTATCATTAAATCATGTAGTAACGCATCGATATTATTTATTATTAATATAATTTTAATATTAAATTAAATTTAAAAAGAAAAATTTAATGCTAAAAGGTACGTAACTGATAAAATTACAAGGTGTACAAATAACACGCTGGAAGGGTTGTAACACTTTGAAAATAGAATTAATTTTTGTTTTTATTAAATTAAAGTCAGAAAATGAGTTATTTATGGCTTTTATGAATGAATAATAATGGAAATAAATTGTGATGAGCTTGAAAAGAAAACTTCAAATTTCTACGACATTAAAATACACAATGTTCAGCTTTATTATTTTTTTTTATCATAATTTAAAAGAATATTCAGCTTACATAGTAAGGATCTTTTAAGGTTAACATTAATAATTTAAAAATATTCAAAGAAAACATTGTTGGCACTAAATGAGTATTTGAATCATATAAAATTACAATGGAAGAAGCACAAAATAACTAATTCTAGTAAAATTTTAACATTAATTTGATTGTTCATTAAGATTGCTAATTAGATTCATAATTGAGTTGCTTATTGAGAATTGTCTTGTTGTATGATGAGTTTGTTCTTTTGGCGAGTCACTTTTGTAGCATTTGACAATACATTCGACGTATTATTTAATTGTTTCAAATTTTGTTGGGGAATCACTGAAGATGTTAACTTTTTCTTTTCACTTCCTTGATAACGTGTAAGCACATGAAATTTGGCAAGAAATTTATTTTTACTCTCTCGTTCCTTGTCTTTGATTTTCTCAAGTGGCTTGTACTTGGAGAAATGTGCAATTGTTTCTGGTTTGTGTTTGAGTGCAGGAACTTTGAACATGTCAAGTGAATCATCGACATACTGCCTACGAGGATCATATAAATCAATTTCACCGAGCGCTGCTGGGAGAGGCTCATTACTGACAGTGCCAAAACTGGAACTAGCACAAGTTTCATTGGCAAAATGTTTCAACATTAAATTTAATTTGATTTCGTGTTGTCTTTGCAGATAAATTATATTTTTCTCTCCTTCTAAACGGGCTTGTCGTATAGTGTGTTTAAGTTGTTTTTCTTGCCATATCCATTGTTCTCGTTGTCGCTCCAATTCAATCAATTGAATTTCTAGGTTACGACTCGATTCTTTCAAGTCAATGACTTTTTGGAAATATTTGTAAAGTAAAGTTCGCATTTCTTCGGTGGATAAGCGATTAAGTCTTGAAATCAACAATTGCTCTCCTTTCTCACGCTGAATACTTTCAGTCATATCAACACTTTTTCTACCACAAATTGATTCATTTTTCAATTCAATTGCTACATCGATAGCTTCAATTGCTTCACCACACTCAAGTCGTTTCCGTTGCTCGTCATATGATAACGATTTTTGTCTTTTCAGTTTCTCGTCCAAAGCACACCTTTGTGTAACAAGATGCTCTTTCGTTCGTCTTAAATTTCCAATTTCATGCCTTAAAGATCCAGCTTGTTCATTCTCAGTTTGTTTCAAATTTTCCACTTTTTCTTTCAATACAATATCGATATGTTGAATTCGATTGTTCATATTACGAATTTTATTTTTGCCATCAGATGCATTCAAATAATTTGATTTCTGTTCTTTTACTTGTTTCGATTCAAATTCCTTTTCCAAATTATCTTGCAATTTCTTCTCGACTTTCAGATTTTTTTGTAGTCGTTCGTAATCAACTTTTGATTCGTGTAATGATTGTTTGAGTTGTTTAATCTTTTGCGTGGATTCACTTGCAATCGACTGCATTGATATCATTTCACGTAATTTCTCTTCCAATTGTGTCGTTTCAACTTTTAATCTGTCAATTTCTGATTTGTGTTTTGAACTTGTCACTGCTCGTGCTAGTTGTTTTTTAGTTTTTTCATATTCAGCTTCCAATTTTGCTTTCTTTTTATTGAATCTGTTCTTAGCAGTTGTTCGTGTGTCTTTATTTTTTGTCAGCTCAGAAATTAATTTCTCTTTTAATCTGATAGTTTGTTCAACTTCTGATATCTGTAATTTGAGGGCATCTATGTTTGTTTTACAATTTTTCATGTTATTTTCGATGGTTGTTGAATTAGATTTTAAAGTGTGTTTTGGACGTTCATCGCCTGATGACTTTGTAAGGGAATTTAACATTGCAATGTCACTGTTACTCAATTCCGATCCTGGTTGAATACTTCGACGACGTTGACGGTTATGTGTTGGCTCCACAATCTGATGAAAGGAAATTAAAAATAAATTTAATTTTAATTTTTTAAATTTAAAAAAATTTAAGTACTTACGATATTTTTTTCCAGTTTCAAACTGCTACAGCTGTCCAAAGCAGATTGTGGATGTGATTTCAGGTAATCACGATAACTTTCTTCCACCAAATTATCAGTTTCAGTTTGAAATTTGACAATTAATTTATCTACTACATCGTCAATGTCTCCGATTTTTTGACAAATTTCCGAATCACTTTCACTTGAATTTTCACCAGTATTTTCTTCTTCACATTCGTCAATTTCCTCGATTGGTCCTAAGCTACGTGATTCTTGTGGAACTTCATCCAATTCATTCACATTAATACAATCATCACATTCTGCCTTTAAATACAGCCATTCTTCAATTTGTTGCACTTCCTCAGGTTTAAGTCCCTCAACATTATTTGTGTTAATGATACGATTAAATAAACCTTCTGCATTTTGTAATAACTTCATCCATTGTTTCATCGCAAATTGTTGACTATCCGTAATATGTTCCGTATTATCGCGAAATTCACTTTCACTTATACTTGGCTGATACAAATTGTCAATTGGCATATTGTTGTCTGTGTATGCATTCATATACACGAAATTGAGTACCATTTGTACTTTACTCGCAAATTCTAGATTGAAAATTGTTTCAACGATATCTTCTTGAGCAGGTGACACACAAAGCAGGAATACAGTTTGAGCACGACCACCAAATGAATCTTTCAGTAAAGCAGGTAATGCAGATTGATTATAAATCGTATTTGAATGTTGTGGGATAAAGTTTTGATCTGTAAGTGACACAATGAATTGCTCCAATGCTTGTAAACTAAAATTTCGGGGTACACTTATATTTTGATTGAGTTCGTTTGGAACAAATCTCCGGTCTGACGATGATAAATCACAAAAACTTATTGTAGATAATCTATGTTGATTTACTCCATCTGTCGTGATCCATTGTTGTTCTAATATTAATGTAAAAATATTGTGATTATTTGTATTTCTTGTTGTCATTCCCAATTGGATCCAATCAAAGCACTCTTTCACTGTTTTGCATTGTATTAAACCTAAGTTATTCAAGAGATCGATTACTTGTTCATCCTCGTCCGTTATTTCAGTCCAACTAATACTAATTTGGTATGTTCTTTCACTGCGTTTTGTCAGAAGATGAAATAACTCTCGTATAAATCGCTGACACAAACCATAATCAGCCTCATTGTACAAGCAATCTAAGCCTGGACCATAAATCGTATAAGATTTGCCCGTATTCTTTTGACCATAACTTACAATTGAAACATCAAAACCTTCCAGAAATGATGGCATATATGCAGATAACATACGACAATAAACATCTTCCTGGTCACACTCTTCCGAAAGAGCAAAACTCACAGGAAATGTTTTGCCATCGACTTGAACCGCCGCTAAAATTGTATTTCCTTCTGTATAATTATCAGTGGAATATTGAATTGTTTGGACAGCTGATCTTCCATTATTTCGTCTATCATTTCCTTGAACACGTACAGCAGCTACAACACTTGTTTCCATTATAACTTGCCTTAATATCTATCTTCAGTCATTAATTTCATATAAGTTTGTAAAATTTGTGCTTAAATGTATAATTTATTCAATGAAATCTAATTTTTTTACTACTTTGGCCATGAAATTGTATTTTTTCATCAAGGTCTATCGATTTCTGTTTGTCTCCATATTGAATTTATCCATGAATGTGTATCGTACATGTGTAATGAAAATATTTATTTTGAATTTACATAGAAACTAACATAATTTTTAATTGAATTTCACTTTCAAAGTAACTACAATACATTTAATTTCATCATTCTACTATTTTCTTGAAATTATTGTGCATTTTTAATGGAGAAACTTAATTTTTAAAATGTAACTTTAATGTACTTGTTGCATTGTTTACTTTTTTGACAGTGCCCCTGCTAGCCAACTTTTGTGACTGAAATTGAAATTAATTTTAATTTAGTTTAATTATGATAACAGTTTTGCCTTGTTTTGATTTAATTTGCGTAATTAAATGAATTTAAAAAGCAAAAAAATACTGAAAAATTATGATGAATTGAAGAAATTACATTTGCGTATTCATTTGCATTTAAATTTCATTAAATTTTGGATGAAAACGTTTTTTTAATGTTTCTTGGAAATTTTTAATAATAAAAACACAAATTTTAATTTGTATCATAAAGAAAAATGGTTTTTTCATTGATTGAGTTTAAATTAATAATTAAATTTATGTTTTTAGGAAGAAAAATTATCAAAAAGAAATTTAACGGTTTTCAGGAAAATTTAAATAATTGACATGAAATTTTTGTGTCAAATTCATTGCATATCGTTTTGTTTTGCTGTCAAATGTCAATTTAACGTCAGTTTTGTTTTATTCGTGATCCTGTTTACATGGGTGAAAAACTCTCGGGTCTATTTTAATTAATATTTGTGGAAAATCGGGCGAATTTTTCCCTAAATTCGAGTAAAAAGTGTGTCTAAACAACGAATGTATCATATTCCGTGTGAATTTTAAGTAAGTGTTATCAATTTCAGTTGAAAAAAAATTAAAATGTGATGATTCAAGTTTTCCCACATCAAAATCAATAAATTTTGTTTTTGATAAATTCATAAAGAAAATGTGATAAAAACCATCTCTAAATATCCTTAAAATATCCATTCATCACATTATTTTACAAATATAAATGGAAAATTGTGAAAATTGAATAGTAAAATAATGAAAATTAAAATCATAAAATTTTCCTTTGTACTTATCCTGTTTTATCCTTTTTCTCTTACAGTTTTGCACAGGATCCGATTTGCATCAAAGAAAGCCCCCTTAGAAAAGGGTGGCCTCGCGTTATTTGAACCCTAGATCTGTGAAAAATCATTTGAATTTGTCGTTAATGCAAAAGTGAGCTCGCACCAGATTGAATTTAATTCAAAAACATCTAAACGAGTGCATATTAAAAAGAAGAAAAATAAATATTTTAATCAAGCATTCATTCATTCATACATACACACACAGAAAAAGCGACAAAAATCATTGTGAAGTAAATACGCGTGTTGGTGTAGTAAATTTATGTGTGTAATGCAAAGTGTTTGTAATCTAACATCATAATAATATTTATAAAAAAAAATTAAAATTAAATGTATAGTGTAATTCAATATTCATAAGATTTGAATATTAAATTAGGCGACAATTACAAAAATTTATATAAAAAATATAAATAAATAAAAAAAAATAAAAAAAAGAATCAAAATAAAAGCAGAGCAAAACAAAAAGTCGCCAAAATGAAGTGTTTTTTAATGTACTGGATGTGGACTGTACTTTTTATTATACCGGGACTAATTGATAATTCAATTGGTAAGTGTCATGTTATTTATTCTAACTTAACCTTAAACTGATTACTAGTGTTCTCAAGTGAACATGTCGACATATTCCATGTTAACATATATGTCGACATATATGTAGCTCAAAATTAACATGTCGACATGGAAAAAAAATTAAACCAAAAGACTTTAAAAAATTTGTATTGCTTCAAAGTACAAAAGTTTAGTTCATTGTTAATCTAATTGATTAATTATAATTAGGTTAATAATTTGATATCAAAATTTTTGAAGTTTATTTATCTCTCAAATTCTCTATCTTTTTATACTTACTTACTTTGTAATCAGAATGATTTTTTATCTCTCTATGCTTTTCATACAGAAATGCGGAGCTGCGAAGCAGCGGAGCATTTGTAATCAGAATGATTTTTTATCTCTCTATGTTTTTCATACAGAAATGCGGAGCTGCGAAGCAGCGGAGCATTTATAATCAGAATGATTTTTTATCTCTCTATGTTTTTCATACAGAAATGCGGAGCTGCGAAGCAGCGGAGCATTTGTAATCAGAATGTTTTTTAAAAAAAATTATTTCATTAAACTTAAAACATTTTGATGTCAAATGCTCCGCTGCTTCGCAGCTCCGCATTTCTGTATGAAAAGCATAGAGAGATAAAAAATCATCCTGTTTACAAATGCTCCGCTGCTTCTGTTTAGGTATAAAAGGATAGAGAGATAAAAGAATCGTTCTGATTACAATTTCTGTATGAAAAGCATAGAGAGTGAAAATTATTCTGATTACAAATTCTTCGCTGCTTCGCAGCTCCGCATTTAGGTATAAAAGGATAGAGAGATAAAAACATTCTGATTGTCAAATGATAAGTTCTTTTGACCTAGGTTTTAGAAATCCTTGTGTTTTTTTACATGCAGTACATGTTAACATGTATGTCGACATAAAGCATGCATGTACATGCATGGAATTTTACATGTCACATATTGAGAACACTACTGATTACTCAATTATTGCCTCTCATGTGTTTGCTAGATTTGAATTTAAAACAATTTATGTCAAGTGTGTGTAATACAATTTAATAGCATAAATCACCCACCTACATATATACCTTCAAAAACTTTGTCAAAACATAAAACTTATCATAGTTTGTTTACATGATTGAAAATGTTTTAATATGCGTGCTAAAATACAATTTTTGTAAAAATATGTTTTGATCAAAAAATTTACTTACATAAAGGATATGAGAGTATGATGAAGGAAATGAAGAACCTGTCTTTGTTAAATTCATAAATATTAAATTTACGTCCATATGATTATCTTAAGTAAAGATGCAGGTATATGAATGTATGATGGACAATGTAAAATTACTATTTAAGAAACAGCTGCACAGCAGCTGCATTTTGTATACGAATATAATCAAGATCTTATTTTTTTGTGTGTTTTTTATGAATATGTTGTGTGTTAAAGTACAAGCAAATCCAGATTCATATGAAATGAAATAAGTTTTGTAAATATCCAAATTTTGTATAGTTACGGCAAAATAAATCGTACTTCATTCAAAACCTATTAGATCGGATAAAATTCAAAATACGTACGAATAAAAATATCAAATAATAATTTTGCATTTGGGGTTAATTTTTTTCTCTGTACATGATTTTTTTTTCACCAGAAAATAAATAAAAAAAATTCGTTTGAAAATAAGTGGATCTCGTTTGGAACTTGTGGAATTCGATTTTGGAATTTTTGAAACTTTTTTTGAATTTTTTCAATGAAATAGATCTCAAAAATCAATTTTTATGATACTCTGGTTGAAATAAATGACTTAGTTTGTTCTGAAAAGTTGTTGCTCGTAATGTAAGTTAAATGTTTTCTTTGACCATTTTTTGGGTTTTCATTCAAAAATTTTGAGAAATCATCCAAAAACTGTCCAAATTGAGCTCAAAATAGAAAATACATAAAAATTCGTTGTTTTGTATGAAGACTTCAATTTTTTGTATGAAAACATCAAAAGTGATGTATGAAAAAGTTGTTTGATTTTACAAAATATTAAACTTTACAGAAGGAACTTTATATCTATTCCTCTTGGAAAAAAAATTTCCTATACAAATCGACGAATTTTCACGTATCTGCCATTTTGTACTTGATTTGAAAAGTTTTTGGATGGTTTCTCAATATTTTTGTATGAAAACCCAAAAAGTGGTCCAAGAAAACATTTTAGCTTATATTACGAGCAACAACTTTGCAGAACAAAGTAAGTCATTTATTTCAACCAGAGTATCATAAAAATTGATTTTTGAGATGTATTTCGTTAAAAAATTTTTATGTATGGCAATTCTGAAAATGCTCAACTTCATTTGAACAGTTTTTGGATGATTTCTCAATATTTTTGTATGAAAACCCAAAAAGTGGTTCAAGAAAATATTTTAGCCTTTATTACGAGCAACAACTTTGCAGAACAACGATAGTGATTTATTTGAGCCAAAGTACCATTAAAATTGATTTTTCAGATCAATTTCATTTAAAAACGGTTTAAAAATACAAATTTTTTAAACCGTTTGCAATTCAATAACCACAAAATCTAAATAAGATCCAGTAATTTTCAGACGAAAAAAATATCGTGTCCAAAATCAAAATGTACAGAGAAAAAAATTAACCCTAATTCAATGTTATTGTAAATTTCGTACAGACACAAAAAAAATGTATCAAACTTGTTGATTGAACTACTTTTGAAAATGAGTGCTCTTTTAAAACATTTGCATTTTAATGATATACATTTATAAAAAAAAAACCATTAAATACGTTTATCATCTTTTATGAATCAAATTATAATTGCATCTTCAGATGATGTCATCATTTGTAGTAGAAACACACACACACACATACACATACACACCTCGTCTAATAAACATTATTATTTTTATATTCATTGGAGATTCCACCTATTCAATTAATTCGATTCATCTTCACATTAAAAAAAAATATAATATAAAAATATGAATGGTCGTTCTGTGTTGATATGTTAACACGCTATTTATTTTAAGCAAGACATCACAAAATAGTAAAAACTTCGTTATAGTTCATATTTTAATATGTATATTAATTAATTTGCTACTCCACGCAATATTTTTGTATATGTTGTTAAAATGTAATAATAATCTCCGTAAAAGTATTAAAAACACTCAAAATAAAAAAAGTGTATTTTAATCAACGAGAGCGTAGGTTTCATCTTTTGATAATAATTATAATGATGAGAATAAGTTACATGATGTGAGTAGAAAAAACAGAAATTTGAAGAAGATAATTTTTATGTGTATAAATATAAATTATTTCAAGTTCTCATAGTGCGATTCCAGTAATGATTGTAATTATGTAGGAAACAATTAATCTAAAAGTATTAAAGAATGAATAAAAATATGTCTCAATGAATGTGATAAAACATGACAATTATCTGTTATGTAATTATACACACGCAAGGAATGTTGTAGTAATTTAACCCATACACCGCTGCTGCTCGATTTTTCGACCAGTAACTTTTCTTCAAATTCTCAATTTAACATTAGATAGACATGTGTAAAAGATATCGGATGAGAAAATTATTAGCAGAAATAAGACGAGACGTCATGAATTTCCTCTTCGTACAAGATTCCTGTACGTATTTCTGTGGCTTTATACGACGCTTTCAAACGGCTCTCTTGTAAAATTTTTGTATGAAATTCAAAATTTTCATCGAAACGAAAAGTATTCACTTTAACACAAAGAACAAATCCTAGAAGAAAGTTTTGCTCTACACTTCATATTTCTAAGAGAGGTGGTTAATGGGGTTAAATGAATAATAAGAGTTGAATAAATTTCATTTCAAAGCAAACAAATTCTTAAAGATAAGCGCTTTCTTTGATATTCTTGAATTCTTGTATGAGAATGAAAATGTTTGTGAGAATCATAGTAAAATATTCCTTTTAATATTTTATTTTAGGTGTAGTTGCTGTAAACAGTAATGAAGCTGATTTGAAAGGACCTGTTTTTACCAATGAACCACTTAATCGTATCGATTTCTCGAACTCAACTGGAGCCGTTGTCGAATGTCGTGCTAGTGGAAATCCACCTCCCGAAATTATTTGGATTCGAAGTGATAGTGGTACAGCAGTAGGTGATGTTCCTGGCTTACGTCAAGTTCTATCAAATGGAAATTTAGTTTTCCCACCGTTTCGTGCTGAGGACTACCGTCAAGAAGTCCATGCTCAAGTATATGCTTGTATGGCAAAAAATAGCATTGGATCGATTATTTCACGCGATGTTCATGTTAGAGCTGGTAAGGAAACATAATTATTAATAATAATTTATACCCCTTTTTGATTGGAAAAAATAGACAATGTATGGTGTGATGTATCAATGATTCATGCAAATGTGAGAACTTTATAACACTTCTAACAATGAAATCGGTTAAAACTGGGACACGGTATGGCTGCACCTTTTATTTCATCATTCAAAAATTTCCTAATAGTACGAAATGAAAGAAAATTAATTTCACGCATTTCTATAAATAAATAGCAGAACCGAAACAATGGAATTCTGTTTTTTATTTTAGTATCGATATGCCCTATATGACGATAATTTTATTTTAATGTATACAAAACTTGTTCTGTTATTATAGTAATTATTCTGCTATTATTATAGCTGTGTTCTTCAAATTATATTGATCTATTTTTGTTTTGAATTTTTATTCATTCAAGTAATTTCCTGGTATCAAGTGCATCCATAATTGAAATTGGAACAAAAATAAACGACACTCTATCGTTAAATTACATTTAGGTCAAATATTTCTTTGAGAGCTAACATAATAGATGTTGCCATTTAATTCAACTCTCAACCTGTCCCGGGACATTTTAATCCCTGTAACATTATAAAAAGAAATTTTCAGCTTTTAAGTTTTTATTTGAATCAGGCTTCAATTCTACAAGACACTGCCATGAAATGCCATGTGAATATTTTTCATACAGAAAATTTCTGGTAACTGACCTTTTCAAATGTTAAATCCCCTAAAATTGAATTTAGATCATAACTGAGGGCAGAATGAAGGTTAATCTACAACAAGATTTTATTTTTATAAGCTTACATTTACAGAAAATATTCTTATGTAATTTCTTTGTTAGAACTCTGATTTGCTAGAAGTGTTATAAAATGACAAACAAATAAATTATTCATAAATTTTGTAATGTAATGTTAAAACAACTACAGATGCGTTATTTTTTTATTTTTCATTAAATGTGTAATTTAAATGATTCGTGCGCCCTTTCAATAAAAAAATTAATTCTATCAATGTGTACAAGTTCAATGGTACATACAATAATTTAATTTTTTAAACGTATGGAGTCAATTCCGTACCCTACATTTGTCTATTTTTTCATAATGAATAACATTTAATTTAATTTTACAGCAATCATTCAGTATTATGATACCGATGTCATAAAAGAGTTTGCAATTCGAGGCAATTCTGTCGTAATGAAATGTCAGATACCCTCTTTTGTCCAAGATTTTGTAAATGTTGTCTCGTGGCATACAGATCAGAATGAAACTTTCTATCCTGGCCGTGAAATTGGTGTGAACTTGTTTTTCTTCATCACTTATAACTTTCCCTCTTCCTTCACACAACATTGAACTTCCCATTTCTTGTTCGTTATTTCAAGAATAGTAGAGGAAAAAAAACAAAATATAAAAGTTCGTGCACCCTTTATTATCTCCTACTCATATCAGTATATTTCACATTGTACAGTAGTACAAATAAAATTTCATTATCAAAAAGAGTAGCGAATCGTGTATTTGTAGCATGAACATGTGAAAAAAAAGAAGGAAAAACAAACATTATTATTATATTACGATTCATTCTGAAAATTTTCTCTTATATGCATTTGTAGTATTTGTTGTAGTACTCGTAAAATGTGCCTTCATTGAGAACTCCTTCGTACAATATTCATACAGTTTTATTGAAAACATATGGCATTTAAATGTATCGTTCCATTTTCCCTCTTTGAATTACTACAACATAAAATGTATTCGGTATGAGACAAGAGATAATGGTCAGTATTTATGCGCCGACTCACATCCATTTCACTTTCGTTTCATTCTCAAAAGTCCTCTCAACCAAAACAAAACAAAAAAATATACATAGTAGTTTTTGTTTACTAAAAATTTACCCCACCCGTTGATTTTCATACAAATTCAAAGTATTTTGTCTGTACTTGTAACCGGCAATTTCTAACAAAAAAATAATATTATTATATTTCGCAATAGTTGTGACTCAGTACTACGAAGCGGATGTAAATAAAGAGCATGTTATTCGTGGTAATTCTGCGATAATTAAATGTCTCATTCCCTCATTCGTTGCCGATTTCGTTGAAGTTGTTTCATGGCATACCGATCAAGATGAGACATTTAGTCCAAATACAAATTATGGTTTGTCCTGTTTGATTGATTAAACAATTAAATTAACATGAATTCCTTCCATTTTTATTTCCTTCCATACACACACACAAAAAAATGAAAACAATTAATCAGCTGTTGTCCAGTATTACGATATTGATATTCCAAAAGAGTTTGCGATTCGAGGTAATGCTGCGATAATGAAATGCCAAATACCTTCCTTTGTGGCCGATTTTGTTAATGTAATTTCATGGCATACGGATCAAGATGAAACTTTTACAATTGGATCAAATACCGGTTTGTTTTTATATTATGGTGTTAAAGCAAACACTTGTTGAAAACAAATATGACTCCCTTTCAAATTTCCCTAATATTCATATTCATATTAAAAAAGCATATTATCCTAAATCCTCTTATTAAACATGTAAGCATGCTTTATCTGAGTTTTGTAATTTTCATATTGTAGTCGTTTCACAACACTATGACACAGATGGTAGTAAGGAATATGTTATTAGGGGTAACTCGGCGATAATTAAATGTCAAATTCCATCGTTTGTTGCCGATTTTGTATCGGTCGTTTCATGGCACACAGATCAAGATGAGACATTTTATCCAGATAACAAATATGGTTTGTGCGAAACGTGACTTTGATTAATTAAGACAATTATTATCCTTAAATCCTGTCACCATATCCATTGAATGATTGGTCTTGTCTTAGATTCGAATTCTAATTAAAAGTAAATTAATATTATTTTACATTGAAAAAAAAAACAGCCGTTGCCCAGCATTATGATACAGATGTGCACAAAGTCTATGTAATTCGTGGAAATTCTGCTATATTGAAATGTGAAGTCCCTTCATACATTGCCGATTTTGTGTCTGTAATTTCATGGCATACAGATCAAGATGAAACTTTTTACCTAGATAATAAATATGGTTGGTTCATATGAAATTAAAAAAAAAATCAACATTCAAAAGTTCCTTTACCTTTCCCCCTTCCTTTAATTTCAACTAATCATCTTACTTCATTGTTTCAAGTTTCATTGTACAATTTCTTAGTGAAATTATTCAAAAAAGTTGAGATTTGGTCATCAAAACACTTCAATTTAAAATGAAATTCACGTTCATTAAAGTTCCATATAATAACTTCCGAAAATGGTATCACGATTTCGATTATTTGCTTAAACATGACCATTGTTTTTATTTTTATTTTTATTTCATCGCATAAGCGGTTAAAAAAAAATGATGTTATGCATACAATAAAAATAAATATAAATTATCAAATAATCAGACAACGTGAAAGAATATTTTTATTTTCTTATTAATATTAATATGATTACTTGTACGATTTTGACACACACACGTAAATTGTGATTTTATTTAGTTGTACAGCAGAATTATGATTCCGAAGTGAACAATGTTTATGTCATTCGTAAAAATTCTGCGATTCTCAAGTGTTCAATTCCATCATTTGTTGCCGATTTTGTGACGGTTGAGTCGTGGCATGATGATGAAGGTGGAAATTATTATATGGACACTGCTAAGGGTATTTCGTCAATTAAATTTAAAACATTTTGATACTAAAATCCATATCTCCTTAAATATCTCCATCATTTAATGCAAAAACTTTTGTATAATTGAAATTCCTTATTCAAACATCAAGATACAATCTTTTATTTTTGCATCCATAAATAGTTGTAAATCAGTACTATGAAGCGGAAGTTCTTTCTGAATATGTGATTCGAGGAAATGCTGCTGTCTTGAAATGTAACATTCCAAGTTTTGTTGCTGATTTTGTGAGAGTTGAAGCCTGGCTAGGCGATGATGGATCTGTGTACAATTTAACAAAAAATAATTTTGGTACCAATTACTTTCAAAAATGTTAATCTTTAAATATCCCTTTCAATCATCCACTATTTTTTTTATTTTTTTATGTTCATATTCAAATGATTTACATTTAACCCTGATTTTCGTTATTACAGTTGTAAGTCAGTATTATTTGAGTGAAGCTGAAAATGAATATGTAATTCGAGGAAATTCAGTTGTGTTGAAATGCAAAATTCCGTCATTTGTTGCTGATTTTGTCACCGTCGAAGCATGGCTCGATGAAGATGGAAATGAGTTCAATAATTCAGTCAACGGAGATATTAGTTAGCAAAAATTACTTTTTTTTTGTTTTACTTATAAGCTAACTTCCTTGATCCCTCCTTTCAATCAAATTCCAATTAAATACGATACTTTTATTCATTTGTGTTACTTATTTTTGTAGTTGTAATTCAAGCATATGAAGCAGAGGCTGATAATGAGTACATTATACGTGGAAATTCTGCAATAATGAAATGTGAAATCCCTTCCTTTGTTGCTGATTTTGTCTTTGTTGATTCGTGGGAAGATTCAGAAGGAAAAACTTACCTGTATAATAATATGAGTTATTCAGGTGAAACAAAATTCCGATATTATCAATATACAGGAATTTTTAAATGTTCTTTTTCACTATAAACATAAATTCCGGCCTCCCTCACAATACAAATTTGTTTAATCAATTCATGTCAACATACTTTTGTATTATTATTTATTTATTTATTTTTATAGTTATGCATAAAATAATTTTATGTTAAGTTATTCAAACAATTTTTTTTATTATTAATTGAACTTTCAAGTTGTCCATCAATTTTATGAAGTTCGCGTGATCGATGAATTCGTATTGCGTGGTAACTCAGTCATACTCAAATGTTTATTACCATCATTTGTTACCGAGTTTGTCGAAGTTGAGGCATGGCTCACAAGTGAAGGAGAGGAATTTAAAGCAAATGATAATAATCTGGGTATTTAAATCGATTAAGATTAGGATAAAATTAAATTTGAAATATGACCTTTAATCCCATTAAAACATCCTTTAATTTCATTTTCGTATGGATTCATATCATTTTTTCAGTTGTCAATCAATATTTTGAAGCTCAGGTGTATGATGTATTTGTGATTCGTGGTAATTCTGCAATTTTCAAATGTCAAATCCCCTCATTTGTAACTGATCATGTCGAGATTGTATCATGGCAAGATACAGAGGGTGGTTTATACAATGCAACATCAAATGGCTCTTTGGCTACTGGTATAATACATCATCTTACATTTTTTGTTCAATAGATTGTTAAATTAATTCCTCTTAATCCTTCTCCTATTACATCTTTTTTTGATCAATTTGTCTCATTTCATTCGTTTCAGTTGTTGCTCAAGCATATTCTGTTAGTATTATGGATGAGCATGTCTTACGTGGAAATACTGCCATCCTTAAATGTCATATTCCAAGTTTTGTATCGGATTTTGTTGCGGTTGATGCTTGGATAGATGATGAGGGAGTCGAATATTATCCTAACAAACATTTTGGTACTTTGATTTTATTTCATATTTAAATTATTTAAGAATTCCAATTTTCCTATGGTTAAAATCAGATTCAATGAATGTTATCGTAATAGATTTTGGTAACGGTTTTGCTTGTAGGGTTCAATTCCACTTTGTTTAGTTTTCTTTAAAAACTTCTTTTATTAAATTTTTCTTGATTTCCGATCCTGAAAAAATCCTATAATACCTTTTCCTATCCAAATAAATATCCATGGGCAGTTCCTTGCCTACCTAATCCCAAATAATCCTCCTTCCTCTAGATGTAAGTAATTTTGAAGGCTGTTCTTTTTCATTTTACATTTATTTCATGCAAAAAATTCTTTTCTGTATGATAAAAATAAAAAAAAAAAATGTATTTTAATAAAAATAAAAAAGAACAGCCTTTAATTTTTTAGCTTTAAACACACTGTATCTCTGTTTACAAGGATTAGTGAAATTTAAAAAAAACGTAATTCGAATAAAGTTTAAAATTTTAAAATTATTTTTGATTAATTAACCTTCTGAATTGTAAACAAAGATACATTTTTGATATTTTACGAGTGTTTTCCAAAGAAAATTTCTATTTATATATAAATTTAATAAAAAAAAAAATATTAGTAGGGTCGTGGAACCATCTATCGTTCGTAAGGGTAAGGGTAGGGGGTGCCATGTATTTTAAGTATGGATAAATGTTTTTTTATACCAGGTTCAGACAAATTCCTACTAAATTAATTAATAATATTCATACTTATTAAATTAGTTTTTCATACTAAATAATTTCAAAAATCATTAAGTAATTTTGACTAAAATAAATTGATAAATTAACAATTTAAAGCAGTTCTATAACAGAATTGGACTTGATTTTTATTGTACAGAAGCTTTTATGAGTTATTCCACATAATAAAATGAACGATAGGTGCTCTCAACGTAACGGGAGCAGTAACTCAACCCTAGAATCTTTCATTTGACATGAAATTAAGAAATTTTCTTTGGAATTACCTAATAAGATGATAAATCGAATAGAAGATCTTTTAATTTCAATTTAATACTAATTTAACGATTGATGATTAAATTTTGACAAAATTGATATTCGAGCTATCATCTTATAATCTTAAAATAGTAGTTGAAATAATGGTAAAAAATATCAAATTTTAAAAAAATGTTATAAAGAAAAAAATCATTTGTCATCATGTCAATGACTAATTTTCTTCACCGATCATATTTGACATACATAAGTTGAGTTCAAATAACAAAGTTGATATTTTTTTACAATCATTGATTAAGTACTTGTTGAAATATGAATGTGACGCTATTTGATCTCTCCCTTTTTATTTGTGATGAACAGAATTTTACAATAAATTCATTCATTCATTGAATTCCATATAAATTTTATATTTGTGCATTTCATAAGAAAAAATGCACTGTTAGAGACGGTTTGTCTGTCGTCACTCTGTCACACATTTAGCTTTATAACTCCGGAATGGTCTAATACGGAGATAATAAGGATTCATTATAACTTATTATTTTCGAGATTGGCTCAGGAATTTGGCTTCATAGCCTGAAAACGGTCTAAAGCCAAATTTTCCCTAAATGGCCAATTTTCGTAAATGCCAGAAATTTTAAAATTTTCAAAATATCGGGTTTTTCAAATAATTTAAGATGGCGGATTTTTCTAAATTTTTAATTATGACAACTTTTTCAATCATTTAATATAACGTCATTTATTAAAAACTGTCGCCAGTCGTTTAAACCTGTCGCCAGTCATTGAAAAATGTCGCCTGACCAAAATAGCTGACTAACTCAAAATGGCCGCCTAATTCAAAATGGCCGCCTAATTCAAAATGGCCGACTAATTTAAAATGACTGACTGCAAAACGTTAAAAAATTCAAAAAACGATATAAACGATAATTTAACCTTAAATAACGATAAAACTCAAATTAGAAGATTTCTTTTTCAGTAAGTGTTAAATATAAGATAAAGTTAGCAAATTTTTTACATACAAAATGCGCTTATGTTTATCGTTCACGATCAAATTTTAATTTTTTTCTATTTAAAATACTAGCAACAAAATCAATAAACTTTACATTCAATAATTTTACATACGGGTCTGTCAATTCATAAGTCGAAAGATTTGTTATTAAAATAAATCGTTCTCAATCAACTCGATTATTACTATTTTTATTATTGTAATGTTTATATTAAAGTTAAATTTGAAAGTCAAGTGAATAATTAAGTTTCTGTTTGTCTATCATAAAAATGGATTCAAAGAAAAAAAATAGTAGAAGTAGTAGCAGTGAAATGAAAACATTATTCAATATAATTACATTATATCGTTATTTATGAGTCAAAAATTTTGACCTTTTCATTTTGTTTCGGTTGAAGAATATGTTCAAGTATCACATGTGCGTGTTATTTTTTTTTTAATATTATATTAAAAAAAAAAAGTTTTAACCACACATTGATATCATTTTAATGTGTATTTTTTAATAGAAGCTTATGATTAAATCTTAAGAGAGAAACTAGTGCAATATGAATTATTTGATTTATTTGAACAAAAATTTCAAATCAAATGAAGGCGTCACATATCACATTACAACAACAAACAAAAGTTGATTAAAATGCATGAGTTAAAATTACATAGTTTTAACACTATGAGATTTCATTAAATTAATACTGTTTCCTTTTCTTTTTTGATTTTTAAAAAAACATTAGATGGTAAATACCTGGTATTGCCATCTGGTGAATTGCACATTAAGGAAGTTGGACCAGAAGACGGTTATAAGAGTTATCAATGTCGTACAAAGCATCGCTTGACTGGTGAGACTCGATTGAGTGCCACTAAAGGTCGTCTAGTCATTACAGGTAAGTGACTTAACTTTTAATATTTTTCTACTTTAAATTCATTCATTTATAAACAGTTGAAAATTTTTAGCAGTATTATTCCAATATTTAAATTTCCATGGAAAATTATTGGAACACATGTGCTAAGACTTTGACATTGTTCGAAATTTAAAAAAAAAATCTTGTATGGTTATAAAATTGAAATACCGGCAAAAATTTAGCCGGTTAAAATGAATTTTACGTCATTACATGTTTTTTCATAGGAATTTGAATATGACTCATCATTCATTGAGTCAATGTATGAGTTTAAAATCATAATCAAACAAGATTTTTTTGCTAAGATAACTTTTAAACTTTTTACTGTGCAAACTTTTGTCTTTTCTCGCAGTTACTTCCAACTAGACATTAATTTGCACAAATTTAAAGTTTTATGAAATAAATTTGAAATTGCTATAAAATATAACGGTTAAAAAAAACTGTCATTTAATTCGCATTTAAATGAAAATACGCGTCTAAAATTTTAATTAGAACATTCAATTTAAAATCATTTTTTTTTAAAGAATCAACTGAAACATGTCTAGTCAGGTTATTTTTTTGTAGTTTTATTAAAATAAATAAACAGAAGATTAAATAATATAAAAATTCAAGTTATGTCGTAAAAGAATGTTCTTTTTTTATTCATTTCTAGTGTTTTATTATTATTATTATTATGTTGATGATTATTATCATGATGATGACGATGATGATAAAAAAACATGCGTCTTTTAAACAATTTTAAATGAAAAAAATGAATTTTTGTTAACAATTTTGTAATAATCTCATATTATTTTGGCACTCCTACTTTTGTTATTATACTTATTATTATTATGATGTCGTTTTTTTGGGATAAATTAGACTGGAATTCATATCATATTTCATTTGAAATATAAAAACGAGCTGTTCAAATTTCAATGTTCCAAGCTAATTCATTTATGATATTAAGCAGAAGAATGAATGTCATTCATAAGAAATTCATAGTAAGAAAAATATGATTAAACAAAAAAAAACCTAATTCAATTGTCAAATTTAAGACTCATGAGACGTGAGACATGATGCCATTGTAATAATTTGTCTTAATAAACAAAAATTTTTAGTAAAAAAAAAAATTTATTGAAGACATTTTACATTTAAAATATCAAAGAAATACAATTCAAAGAATAGTTTACAGCACTTTAAATGATGTGATAGATAAAAATGACAGTTTTACGTGATTATTTCAAATTTATTTCATTTTATTTTAAGATAATTGCTATTTAATGCTTTTAACGATGATAATGCATTTTCACTTATTACAACGATAAATTAACAAATCCTTGCACAATTCTAATCTTTGCATTGTAATAAATAAACTCGATTAATTCTCTAATCAACAAAATTTATGATATCTGTGTACATTGAATATGGTTCAAGAATTTTTGAATTTATTCATACATCAATTTTATAGTCTTATAAAAATATTTTTGTTGGGAATCACATGTGAATCATTTCAATGTTCACTATTCACACATTTTTTTTGAAATTTATGCGTCCCATTAATTAGAAAAGAAAAAAAAATAACCGTTTTGTTTACCAACGCATAATTTTTGAGGAATTATAAAAAAATTATGTATGTTATTTGAAAATTAACAATGATTTTTATTGCATGTTGATTCGTTTGCTACATTTTATGATCCCATATGTTTGAAAAAGTTCGTTATTTGTGTTTTTTTCTAGAAATTTAGATTAAAAAAATTACACTGTTCTACAAATTTGCGAAAATCCAGCCGCAAACTATGGATTTCGAAGAAATTGAAACTGTTTGGGTGCATTTGGAGACTTTTTTTTTTAACAATTTTTGTTCATTTTTTAGGTTTTTATGATTTTATTGTAAATAACAAACAATTATAAGAAGATTTTGTTCATCAAAAATTCTTGGCTTAGTGAAATTGATAGCTGTTTATTACCCGATCATGCATAACCACTTATAATTTGTAATGGATAATCCCAATACAGTATCTTATCTATCGACCTTAATAGAAAATGAACTGATCCACATCATAGCAAAAACAATCCGTAAAAATATTATTCAAAAAATACAAAAAGCAAAATATCTTGCAATTATCGGGCTCGACCCTGGATCATCACGCACCTAGGAAATGTCATCAGGAGTCTTTTTCGGTCAGGCTTGACAAAAAATTTCTAAGAATTTTATTAGAACCCGCTTCTTCAAAGTAGAAATATTGACAAAATTTATCATTCATATCATATATAAAATTTAGCAAATTTTTTTCCATATTCATTTCAGATTTATTTTATTTACTTTAACTAATTTGCGTCATCCGTTGCAACGAAACATCTCTCTTCTTGTTCAAATCAAAAAATGTCTGTGAATTTTTTTTAGAGTCTTAATTTAAGATGTTTTGTATCAAACAGATGCATGGTTTTTGAATTTAAACCAAAAATTAAAAAATTATGAGCTAAACTTTTAAGAAAAGTCGCATTTTTTTCTCTCTCGTACAATGTTTCTGTATGTATTTGTGTAGCACTTATACGTATTTTGTTTTGGCTCTCCTGTAAAATTTTTATATAAAAACTGAAATTTTCATCGAAGAGAAAAGTGTTCATTTTAAACTAAAGAATAGAACTTAGAAGAACTTTTTGTTCAAAACTCAATATTTTAGGAGCGGCGTCAAATGAGTTAATATTTATTATTTTTGGACACCAAAAAAACAGTTTTGTTTGACATTTAAATCAATGTTGCAAGAAATTGAATCCCACAAAAACAAAACTCAAAATAAGGAAATTTTTTTTTAAAAAATCTCCAAACACACTAAAATAGTTTCAATTTCTTCCAAAGCTTGATAACTACCGCCCCTGACATGCTGTGAACCTCTATAAGGGCGCATTAGATCACATTTTGTCCACAGTTTTTGAAAATCATAGTGACAACACTGCAGCTCCATTTTCGCCAATTTGTAGAATAGTGTTATAATTCAAGCCAAATGTTAATAAAATTTCACTTATCCAAACATACAATTTTTGGATATAGAACGAATTTTGTCTCAACTCGTCGTGAAATCATTTCAATGTACACTGAAATCATGGTGATTTGAAACATAAAAAACTTTATTTCAATAATAAAATACTTAAAAGAAAAAGAAAAAAAAACACTTAATGCATTATTATCGTCAAGAGTGTAAACACATGTGGGCAAAACTAGTTGAAATAGTTTCAACGTATTTCTTTTTCACACCGCGTTGATATTATGCAAGATTTTTTTTTATTTAAAGTATAACATTTATACGTCATCGTATCTTTTTAATTTAAAATATTCGTTTTATAAATAAATATAAACATACAAGTTCATCGGAAACACTTGTCAAAACCGATTGGTATGTAAATGAATTTTTTTTCTGTGTTATAATCACATGGAAGTGAAAAAATTGCATTGTTTTTGCTCACATGTGAAATGCGGTTATCTTTAAATAAATCGTATTAATTAAGTTTTTGACGAATTTAATTCAGAATATTAAATGAAATAAATTGAAAAATCAAAAAATCAAATATTCTGAGTTAAATTCAATTTTAAGGTTGTTCGAATATTATAATTAATTGAATTTACGTTAAATTGAAATAAGAAAAGTCACAGAAAAAAAGTTAAATGTCAATTTATTGAATATTCGAACAACCATTTAATTTTAATTTTATAACCTGAATGTTGGGATAGGGTACCCTGTGTTACACAGTTGTATTATTTTCGGGTTTTTCTTTTATTAAAGCGGTATCTTAATCACTTATCTTTCATTTCAAAGTAATTTCAAGAAGACAAGAAACAAACAAAAAGAGACATTATTTTGTTACGAGTTATTGTAACAATTATAAATTATCATCATTAAATTAAGTAAAACATCCGTGTTAAGAAATTTTTTTACACATTGACTGTCACATATATTAAAATGTAAGAAACAGTGAATGTTGTTTTGTTTTGTAATTTGTTCAAAACATACATGCATGAAGTATTTTCTGTAGATAGACAAAGCAAATATTCATATAAAATGATACGGATGGTCGGCCAATGACCGTGTTATGTTCTTTTTAGTTGAACATACTTTTTCTCACACTTAATTTTGGTTAATGGTCGGATAGTCTTATGATTAAATGAAAAAATACAGAAAACAAAGAAGACAATTCACAAAAACTTTAATTAGATGTTTTTTTGAATGATGAAATTCGGCAGGGACCCTATAATCCTACAGTTAACAATTCTATTTACTACTTATAATAATTTAATTTTTTTTGGTGAAAGAAAAAGCAGAATTAAAAAAAATTACTTATTTCACTGTTTAATTGAGAAAATAAATTAAGTCGTGGTCGTGTGGGAGCTAGATCACTTAACTTCTACTAATTCGCTGCTATATCATTGACCTCTAATGAAAGTGTATGGAGCTTAAAATGTCAATATAAATTTCAATATTAATTCAGCAAATTTTAAAATGATGCACTTTTTTCTCTTTTGTTCTTTTTTTTAAAATTTCTTTTCCAAATTACTTTAAGTCCCTGTTGGACGAGTCTCACCCAAGTTTTCAACTTCATCAAAAACGAGCAGTTTTGAAATAATGTCTAGAAATACAGCAACATTGCAATGCCTCGCTCAAGCGTATCCAGCTGGAGTGTATAGGTAGGACATGTCACGAGCAATTATTCTAGGAAAATTCCATTTTTTAAAAAAATTAAGACGTGATCGTACGCCAGCGCATTTTTATGTATTGAATTCGCCAGTTTTATAGTAATTTTACACTGATCGAAAAGAAATCTTCAAATTTAAATTAATAAGGGTATTTAAGTGAACGTAATTAAGTCAGTCGACCATTTTGGGTTACGCGGCCATTTCGGTAAGGCGACATTTTTCAATGATTGGCCATATATTTTAATAATTGGTGGCATTGACACAAACGAACGGACAGGAAGCCCGTCTACAATACAAGCATCTCCAAAAAATGTGCTAAAAGGAATACAATTATGCTAATGTGAGAGTATCCTATTTTGACTTCAGTGTGTGTGTTTATTTAGAACCTCATTAATTGTTCTGATATTTAAAAAAAATTTAATATAGAACCAATCGCTAGTACAAAACCAAAGATAGATGAATTGTATCGCTTTAGTGTCCAAACAGATGAATCTGGAAAAGCATTAAAATTGATATGTCCGGCACAGGCTTATCCACGTCCGGTGTTTAAGTAAGTGTGAAAATTGTGTCTTACTTTTCTAATAATCGGATATGAAATTAATGATGTGCAACACGGGATATCCCTTCCTTGGTTTTTCTTCTCTCAAATATTGATTCAAGAAATTTTTCCTTTTAAATCAGAACCGATCGCAAGTACAAAACCAAAGATAGATGATATGTTTTTGTTTAATGTACAAAAAGAAGTTGGAGGAAAATCTTTGAGATTAACTTGTCCAGCTCAGGCATATCCAAGACCTATTTTTAAGTAAGTAGTTGAAAGTTTCACAGGAACACTTATCTCAAGCATTCGGGTCTTATCAATTTAATTTTGATATAAATTGATCCTTATTCATAATTTCATCATGAATAGAACCAATTGCTAGTACTAAACCTAAAATCGATGAGTCTGATAGATTTAACCACCAAACTTCGAATTCTAATACTAGCATTCGTTTGAATTGTCTGGGTCAAGCGTATCCACGACCAATTTACAAGTAAGTTCAATTTTATGTGTTACTGAATCGTGTCAATACTTGAAGTTAGAAGGGCCCTATCTCAACTTAAATGGTTTCTGTTATTTAAAGAGTTATAATTTTCAATTAAATCAATTTAATTTATTTTTTTAAATGGGCCACAGAGCCAATATCTCCTGTCAGTCCAAAGGTTAATAAAGGGGATGATTTAAAAAATGTGAAAGGAAAATTAGAAGAAGTTATTTGTCTTTTGTGCCCTGCTATGAGTTGGCCGACCCCAGTATATAAGTGAGTGATTTTTTAAAATTAAAATTAACCTATCTCAACATTTTCGGTCATAAAATTCTTCAGACTATTACTTTTGCTCAAACTCCAATTTCATTTTAATAGAACCAATATCTCCTGTCAGTCCAAAGATAAACAAAGGAGATGATTATAATATCATCAAAGTTAAGAAAAACGATTTAATTACACTTCTCTGTCCTGCAATGAGTTGGCCAATTCCAGTGTATAAGTGAGTAATGTACCCTATCTCAATTCAGGGCAAAAAATCGTGTTTGAATGGAAACGTGAAATCACATTATTTTATTTTTCTAATTAATTTTAAGAACCAATTTCGCCTGTTAGTCCAAAATTAAATAAAGGAGATCATTTTAGTGACTTAAGGGGCTATGCAAATGACACTATAAACATTTTGTGTCCTGCCATGGGATGGCCAAGACCCATATTTAAGTGAGTTTTTTTGATATTTTGTACATTTAAGTGATAAAAATAATATCAGGGTATCCTATCAGTCAATTTAAATTAGTGTATCGTGAAATAAACTTCTTTTTTTTGCTAAAATTACCAATTTCAGAACCGATTGCAAGCACAAAACCAAAAGTCGATCAAATAAATAAATTGACAGAAGAAGTTGCTCAATCTGGTCAAACTTTTAGATTAAATTGTCTTGGTCAAGCTTATCCAACTCCGATCTATAAGTAAGATTAAAAGTTTCATAATAGTTTTCGCTTAATTGTAACACCGGGGATCCTATCTTTAACATTTTTTTAAAATTCATTCGAATTCAAAACTTTTTATTGTCATACAGAACCAATTGCAAGTACAAAACCCAAAGTTGACCAGCATAACAAACTGAATGAAGAAATTTTTGTTTCTAGTGAAACATTCCGAATGAATTGCATAGGTCAAGCATATCCTAGGCCAATTTACAAGTAAGAAAAAGTTTAACACACTCAATCCAAGACACGTGGGCATACCTTTTTCCAATATTCAGGATCACACACTTTCAATCTTTTTCTCTTATCATGACCAAAATTCATTTTATTGTTTTAGAACCAATTGCAAGCACAAAACCAAAAGTCGATCAAAATAATAAATTTAATGGCGAAATCGCTTCAATTGGTGATACTTTTCGATTAAACTGCTTGGGCCAAGCTTATCCGAAGCCCGTTTATAAGTAAGTGCTAAATTAAAAAGAATTTTAAGGAAAATCCATGACACAGGCTACCAAATCCTAATAATTCAAAATAAGGCTCATATTCAATTTTTAAAAAATGACTTACGTTCTGTTTTAGAACCGATTGCAAGTACAAAGCCCAAGGTCGATGAAATTAATAGACTAAATATTCAAACAGTGGCTTCAAGTGAAACATTTAGGCTTAATTGTTTAGGACAGGCATATCCTAAACCGGTCTATAAGTGAGTGGCAATAATTCTTTATTTTGAAATGAAAACACAGGGTACTCATTTAAAACATTCATTTTGAATTTAAAATAAAATGATGTTAATACTTTCAATTTGAATTTTTCAAGAGCCCGTGTTTAAAGTTGCTCCAAAGTTAAATGAAGGAGATGACGCTAAAAATATAAAAGCATATCTGAATAAAAGTGTGCGTTTGTTGTGTCCAACACAAGCTTGGGAGGTTCCAATTTTTAGGTAAATCTAGAGTTAATCCCAACAATCAGGTTCTGTCTTAATGGAATGAATTGTAAAATGATATGAAATTACAATGATTTTTATTTTATTATTAAAGAACCTGTGACAAGTGTTAGCCCAAAATTGACCACCGCTGAGGCAATTACTTTCCTTAAAGTTGAATTGAATGCTACGATTGCTTTAGTTGCTCCTATTAGTGGGTTTCCAGTACCTGTCTATAAGTGAGTGTGTATTAATTGAATTATGTTCACTTACTCTATCCCAACATTTTTTATTAAATTTAATGCGTTTTCAATGTGATAACACAAACTTATTAACTTTGAATAGAACCGATCGGATCTGTTGCTCCTCGATTCACTAGTGGTCAAACAATTCAAGTGTTTGAGATCAAAGGTGGATCTGTTTTTAGTTTGACATGTGGTGCACAATCGTTTCCTGTGCCAGTCTATAAGTGAGTCTAATTTCAATTCATTTTTAATCCTTATTTGTGACTAATTAGCATCGGGTTCACTGTCTAAAATGCATTCAGGTTATCATAATTAATTTCCTTATATGATTCTATGAATGTAAAATTTTCATTGCAGAACCCATTCAATTTAAAGCTCCGACCTTCACTTCCGATTCTTCTGTATATTCATTCAAAAAACATCAAAATTCAAGTTTTTCACTCTTGTGCCAAGCCCAAGCGTGGCCGGTA
>LN483658.1:165265-193999 GCA_900002565.1 Culicoides sonorensis | reverse complement strand
ACAATTTTGTGCATTGGCTTATGTTGATCGAGACGATATTGGGTCAAATATCGCCTATCACAAAGGTCGCATGCATAATCACCAGCACGACCGTAATCCTTTTCAATATGACGTGTTTGAATATGAGAGAGAATAAACCTTTTCATTTTTGCCTTGAAACCACAATAATGACAAATGTACCGTCCTTCTTTGTGGTAAATTTTGTGATTTGTCAAGGCTTTCCTATTTCTAAACATTTTTTTACAAACAGAACAAACAAAGATTTTTTTCTGATGGTCCAGAAGATTAAAAATCTCCTTTTCGTTATCACTGCTTCCATTTTCTTTCTTCCCTGCCATTTTTTCTTTCTCTTTGACTTTACATTCGTTATATTGATCTGGAAGTTCTTTTGGTTTTTGTTCACCTTCATTTTTTTCAATCTTAATTTCCTCGATAGAGCCATTCACAGGTTGGTCATTAATGTGCGTCTCTATTTCCGGTACTTCCTCTTTAATCTCAATCCCTTCAATTAAAACTTTTTGAAATTCAATTGGATCACAAGGAGATTCAGGTATGATTTTTATGCTGATCTCATTGAATTCCTGTTCTTCGAAATATTTATGTGATTCAATGCACGTTGACCGAAACTTCTCAAAACTCTTAAGCAAATTGATACATTTTGAGCAAATAAAGTTATTTGAAGAGTTGAGCGATAGCTATAAAAATATTTGTTTTAAGTTTGAATTGATTTTATTTTATTACCATGAAAATACCTGTATTTGAGTTAAATTTTCATAAGTTTTATCTAAATTTAGTTCAAAAATTGATTGGTGAGGGATTTTTCTTTCAAGAACTCGGCAAGCCTTACAAAGATTCATCTCTTTTCAAGTTTTTTAAATTACTGATGATAATTTTTTTCTAAAATTTACGAGTGTAAAATAAAAATAAACAATAATCAGCTGTTTAGTTTTTTTATGAATGAATTTTCTGAAGGGTAGGAATTGGATGAGGGTCAATATTTGTAAACAAAGAACGAGAAAGATTATTTTTAATCAGGCAATGTTTCAATAAACGAAATTTGTTATGGAAATTTAATATTCCGAAAGATGTTTGAAAGAAGAATCGACTACCAAGTAATGTCAAACTAACAACAATATTTTTATCAAAATTGTGCCCAAAATTTGATCCTGTGGTATAAATTCAGAGAAGTATGCAAGGAAACACAAATAAAGTTTTCAAATAAGCCCGCTTTTGTTTTTCTGGGGCACTTCATATCAAAACGATCTCAAACTTAATGAAGTGACAATTTTAATGTATCTTTTTTGGTCTTTCTTTACTCTATTCAATTAGCTCTCTCTGTCTCATTTCTCTCTCAACTGAACTCTTTCTTTTGTTACCAGAACGTTCCCGTTTGCTTGATGCAGAGGATTTCTATTTTAAAGAGAAAACACAGGAAGAGAGGAATATAGGGAGAGAGAAAGAGAATGACAGTCATTTCAATAAACCTGACGTTGTTCTGATAAGAAAGGCCTCGTTGCTTCGCAGCTTCACATTCGGAGAGGGTTCAGCTTAGATAAAAAAACGACTTGGCATGCACTCCCAAATTAATACGAACATAAGTCTAGAACGTTATATGGTTCTCAGATGAGCTACGTGGTCCGGAATAAAATGGCATAAATACAATAACACATTTGTAATAAATTAAATAAGAGAATAAAAATATGCAATTTATTTGAATATTGTTTGAAATCTCTACGAATGACTTGTCTTTAAATGATCCAAATATTTATATTTTTTCCATGAACCGAAATCACAAATCTTGCACATATAAGGTTTTGTATTGTTGTGAATGTGCATGTGTTTCTTCAAAGCACTTGGATTCTTAAATGCAAAAGAACAAACCGTACAAATAAAGTTTCGTTCATTTGCAAGTAGTCTCAAATGTGAATTAAGTGTAGATTTAAAGGTGAAAACATGGCCACAATGATTACATGGATATTTTCGACGATCTGGTTTATGAATTCGCATGTGTTGTTGTAATTTTGGTGGGGCATTAAATTCTCTTCCACACACTTTACATGCAAATATTTTGTTTTGATGAACTATTTTATGCTGAATTAAATTACTCTCTGTTTTGTAGCTTCTACCACATTCGTCACATGTAAAGCGTTGGCTAGGGTTTTCATGTGCCCTTATATGTGTATTAATATTTTTCACTAATTTAGCACAAATCGGACATGGACTTAATACAATTTTGTGTATTGGCTTATGTTGATCGAGACGAAATTGGGTTAAATATCGTCTCTCACACAGGTCGCATGCAAAATCACCAGCACGACCGTAATCCTTTTCAATGTGACGTGATTGAATATGAGAGAGAATATATTTTTTTTTTTTGCCTTGAAACCACAATAATGACATAAGTATCGCCCTTCTCTGTGACTAGTTTTATGATCTGTCAAAGATTTGCTATTCTTACACATTTTTTTACAAATAGAACAAACATAGATTTTTTTCTGATGGTCCAGAAGATTAAAAACCTCTTTTTCGTTATCAGTGCTTCCATTTTCTCTCTTCCTTGCCTTTTCTTCTTTCTCATTAAATTTGCACTCGTTATATTGATCTGGAAGTTCTATTAATTTCTGTTCACTTTCATTTTTTTCAATCTCAATTTCCTTGATAGAGCCATTCACAGCGTGTTCATGAATAAGCGTCTCTATTTCCGGTACTTCCTCTTTAATCTCAATCTCTTCAATTAAAACTTTTTGAAATTCAATTTGCTCACAAGGAGATTCAGGTAAGATTTTTATGCTGATCTGATTGAATTCCTGTTCTTCGAAATATTTATGAGATTCAATACACGTTGACCGAAACTTCTCAAAACTCTGAAGCAAATTGATACATTTTGAGCAAATAAAGTTATTTGATGAGTTGAGCGATAGCTATAAAAATATTTGTTTTAAGTTTGATTTGATTTTATTTTATTACCATGAAAATACCTGAATTTGAGTTAAATTTTCATAAGTTTTATCTAAATTTAGTTCAAAAATTGATTGGTGAGGGATTTTTCGTTCAAGAACTCGGCAAGCTCTACAAAGATTCATTTCTTTTGAAGTTTTTTAAATTATTGATTTAACTTTTTTCTAAAATTTACGAATGTAAAATAAAGTAAACAATAATCAGCTGTTGAATTTCAAATAAATGAATTTTCCGAAGGGTAGGAATTGCGTTAGGGTCAATATTTGTAAACAAAAAACGGGAAAGATTATTTTGGACTTCATAAAAAAATTAATAATGATAATCTAAAATTTATAACACAGAGTGAGTTACGATGTCAGAAAGTGATGATTCGAGTTTTAGCAAAATGGTATGACTTGAACATATTAATGGAACATACTAACATTAACAATTTTAATTTTATTTTATCAAATTTCCAGGATGTTAAAGATATAAAAAATTGTCGTGCTTGCACACTTTCTGGTGGAATTTTCGAGGCAGGTAATGTTTCAATAAACGAAGTTGGTTATGGAAATTTAACATTCCAAGAAATGTTTGAAAGAAGTATCGGCTACCAAATAATGCCAAACGAACCACAATATTTTTGTCAGAATTGTGCCCAAAATTTGATCCAGTGGTATGAATTCAGAGAAGTATGCAATGAAACACAAATTTTTTTCTCAAAATCAAGTTATAAAATTTACAATGAAACAATTTGGTTTGATGCTGATGCGCAAAAATCCCAAATCAACGTAAAACTTGAGGATGACACTGATATAAAGGTTAATAATTACAGTGTTTCGTCAGCTGCTGCACTGAACGATTATGATCTAACAAAGACAATGACATTTAAAGTATGTTTAAAAAACTATCCTTTAAGTCACGGTACTTCTATTGGACATATAACTGTTAAATGGACAAATCAATCTGAATTTTATAAACAAATATGGGATTCAGTAAAGGGCCAACTCAGACGAAAGATAATATTTGTTGATAATGGATTAAGACCTGTTTGGCATGAAAATGTACCATCTGAGAGTGATTTAAATGATTTTGTTCAAGTTGGTGATCCGATTGGAAAAAAATCGTTTTCTTTAAATACAATATGTGAAACCAGTAAAAAACACTTAAAAAAATGGGAGACCAATTATCCATCATTATATATCTATCCTTATTCGAATAATGTGTCATCAAAACCTTTGTGGAGTATTGCTGAAGCAGCTTTACTTAAAAATGATCAGAGTATGGCCGAAGAGTTGATAAAAATTGAATTTGAAAAATTGAAATTACTTCAAAGTATTAACGATTTGAAAGTAAATAAATTGAGTAAGCAACGCAAAACACCAAAACCTCAAAAACTCGTGGCTCCACCTGAAGTTTTGGAAATAAAAGATTGTTCGATGCCTGAAAATACTTCAAACTACAAATATGCAATTATATTTGAGGCATTCAATCGAAAATTTAAAACACAGGAATTGAAAAATCGTTTTATTGGAAATTTCACAATAGGCGCTAATCATTTGGCGGAATTCAAACATAATTTATGGAAAATTTTGACACCCATTATTGATCGAGAAATTGTGTTTGATTTAAATGAAACGCCAATGTGGAGTACCAAAGAACACCCAACGGTAGATGAAATTGAAAAATTTGTTGAATTTTCAGATCGAAGAGGGAAAAGACGTTATGAATTGAAACATATCACAGAAATGGTGCTTGAAACGTGGAACGATACAAAAGATAATATTATTTCCATGAATATTTACCCATATGCAAGGTAAGTCAAAATTAAAAATATCGCTTAGGTGGTTAATTTTTATAAAAATTTATTTTGCAGTAATATAAGCACTAAAGCTTCATGGTTAAAAGCTAAAAAATTGTTCGATCCACCAGCCGTTGATTCAGAAAATATGGAACCACAAAATCAATCAGTGAACGAGCCAAGTTTCGATTCGGACATATCATCTTTAGTCAATAAGTTAAAAAAAGTACATAAACATGTGTTTCCACTTGCAACTGATAGAGCCTGGAAAATATGGGCTCATTACATTAATTCTTATGCAGAAATTTTCCATGAAAGACTTTTAAATGAAAAGCCTCCAACACAATTGCTGCCATTTTTTGAAGAAAATTTAGAAATTGTAGCAAAACCATGGTGGACTAAAAGCTGTCCACCATTGATATCATTTTCTGCATTTATTCGACTGAAAGAAGGAGTGAAATTACAACAATCGTTTCTTTTGGGAGAATGTGAGTTCATGGGTGACACAATTGAAGAAATTAAGCATTCAATTTGGGAAAAAGTTCGACCATATCTTTTCCGTGAAATAATTTTCGAAGATGGAATTCCAAAATGGAGTTCAAAAGTGACTCCAACTGAAGAAGACTTAGACAAGTTTGTTTATATTAACATTATTGGTGAAAGGAAAATAATGAAGCTTGATTGTTTCTTGAAGAGTTTTCTTGATTCATGGGCTAGCAAAAACGACATAAGTTTGGATATTTACCAGTTTTCTGACTCAATTTCAACTTATACAAAGTACGAATTTGCAAAATCTCTTTTATTTGTTTATAACTCCAAAGCCAAGAAAGAAACAATCAAAATTGTTCAAAAATTGAAGAATATTCATGAGAGACAAATTGTGTCTCTTGACTTAAATTGGAAAATGTGGGCGTATTTTATTCAAGGTCATGAAATTTCAGAAGAAGATTCTTTGATTAAAGAAAAACCACCTACAGAATTGTCTCATTTATTTGGAAGTGTTGATATTCAAAATGATTTGATAAACAGGCTTGAAATGTTGAAAAAAAGTAACGAAAAATCTGATAGAGAAGAAGAAGAAAAAGATCCTGATCCAAATGTACATGCATTTGATGTGGATGAAGTGCTTCAACTGACTGAAGAAGAGAAGAAAAATCAAAATTCAATCATGAAAAAATGTCCATTTGCTGGTTGTACTGTGATGCTTGTAATAATCAAGTTGAAGAAACATATGCTCATCTGCAGATTTAATCCACATGTGACGGGCAGATACAAATGTCGTTATGAAGGATGCAGTAAAACTTTTAAATACAAATATCGTATTAAAAATCATCTACTTTTGTGTCGTTTTAACCCAAATAGAGTACAAGCCCCGTTACGTCAATGTCCTTATTGTCCGGTAATTACAACAAGTTTGAATGCCCATATTTACCATCATCATTCAGGAGGTCAATATATTTGTGATATATGTGGTGCAGTAAAGAGCAGTAAAGGTTATTTGAAGAGGCATATTATTTATGGTAAATGTGAATTTTACATTTTTATCATATTTTAATGTCTTAATTTTTTTTTAGCTCATCAAAGTGTTGAGTTTAAATGTAGTGATTGTTCTGTTGTATTTAAAACTGCAAAATCTCTCAAAAACCATATGTTACGAGGACACTCAGATATCCCATTGGAATTAAAATACAAATGTAACGAATGTTCTTATAAAACATACAGTGAGGCCAACTTTAATCGTCACATAAAATATAAGCATGATCCAAATGGAAAAACAATTATTTGTCCTGACTGTGGAAAAGCTTTTGGAAAGCCTTCGGAAATGAAAATCCACTCTCTGACACACAATCAAGATAAGAAATTTACATGCGATGTTTGTTCTCATGTTTGTACAACTGCAATTGCATTAAAGTGTCACAAAACATTACACGAAGAGTGGAAATATGAATGTCCTGTTTGTGGATTGAAACGTCGATCAACGTACGAAGTGAGAATGCATTGTGGTCGCAAGCATCCCGATTATAAGTTACCACCAAAAGGAACAATTATGAAGTTGACAAGCAGGTTACATGGAAGACGGCATTATATCTATTCGGATGACGAAGAAAGCAAATAAGTGTATTTTAGTACTAAGAAATAAAAATAATTAATTTAATATTATCTTCATCTTCTAATTTATTACCAAACTTTTATTTTACCATGCGACATTTGTTTACATCTAATCAGCTGTACGTACGAAGCGGTGTGAGTATACACAATATTGCTGTACTCAAATCAGCTGTTTATATTATGTCGCTCAGGATTGTCATAACTGTTTGTTTTAAAATTCATCTAAATTTACCGTGAATATTTAGATAAGTTTTTTTTTACTTATTTTAAATGAAATTATTGAAGAAATATGGATCTGCAGTTCAAATCTCAATGTAGAAGTTGCATGTCACCAGAAACACAAGCGAAAAAACATATTTCAATGTTTGAGCATGATTTACATCAAGCTTACACTGATTTGACACAAATTCAAGTAAGGATTTTTAGGAGGTCAATTATGAATTTTAGAGTAATAATTTTTATAATAATTTAGCTTTTAGCTGATTCTCCATATAACAATGTGTGTGTTATGTGTTCAAAATTATTACAAAGTTTTTCTGAGTTTCGTTCACAATGCTTAGAATCGAATCTTTATTTTTTGGAACTAGAAACAAGTGAATTGATGGGACTTAAGGAGCCAATAGAACAAGAAAGCATTCCTAAAGATGATAGTCTGAATAGAACCGTAGAGAGTGTAGTAGATAGTGTCGAAGAGGTTCAGAGAGATGAAGAAATTGAAGAAACTGAGATTTTATTTTTGAATGAGCAAGAAGAAATTGATGAAATAGAAGAAAAATCATCAAGGGGAGCTGAAGAAAAAACTGTAAAACCACTAAAAAAGAAAGAAATAAAAATTAAAGAAGAGAAAACAAGAGAAAAAAGAAATCTTAGAGGTGACAAAAGTTCTAAAGCAAAGTTCAAAAATTCTAATAAGGCTCCCATTGATTTCTATGTGTGTGAAAGTTGCCCTGGAAAAGTTTTTCCAAATCGTGCATATTATACATCGCATTTAAAAACACACAAAATCGGGAACTACGAATGTAACTTTTGCAGTCGAAAATTTAGAAGCAAATACTTTTTATTAGGTCATATTGATCGAAATCATTTGGAAAAAGATTTTGGTAAAAAAGGAGAATATGCTTGTAATCTTTGTACTCGTCGATATCTTACACCATTTCGTCTTAAAAAACATTTGGACATACATAAAATTGAAAGAAAGCCTTGTCCTCATTGTGGGGACCTTGTTAAAAATTTATGTTCACACATGGCAAAGCATAACACAGGTGCCAGATTTCAATGTGATAAATGTGAGAAAAGTTACAAATCTCAACAGCATTTGCAAACACATGCAATTGTACATGAAAATAAAATTTTTGTAAGTATTCTTGCTTTTTTATGCAATTCTGATTTTCATCTTACATTCAATTCAAGCCCTGTGATATTTGTGGTCGTATTTTTAATCGTCCTGATAAAGTGAGATCGCACAGAAGAATTCACGATCCAAATCGTCCGACATTTGAATGTCCTGAATGTCATAAACATTTTTCGTTTAAAACGGCTTTAACAGGTGGGTTAATTTTATTTTTATCTTACCAATTTTAACTGAACACAATACTTAATAAATTCCAGGTCATATGAGAACACATTCAGGTGAACGTCCTTTTGTATGTTTAGTTTGTGGTATGGCATTCGCTCTATCTGGCAATTTATCAAAGTAACTAATTTTAATGTCATTATTTTATTCAATTTGAAAATAATTTTATGTACTTTTCAGACATATGCATAGTCATACAAACAGTAAACCATACATGTGCAAATTTTGCACTTTTGGAACGAAGAAGAAGACTGAATTCGAATTTCACTTACGAATGAATCATGAGTTTGAACAAAATTGTTGATAAAAGTGAAAAAATAAATTTTATGAAATTCAACTGAAATGTCACACGAACAAAACACGATTTTTTCTGTTTAAAATTGTCGACGGTCTCCTCGAAAATTTCTTATATTTTGTTGAAAATGGTCAAGTACCAAAATCACAGAACTCATATTTATTTGACACCTGGGAAAACTCAAAAGAAAATAATTAAAAACAAATACTTTCGATTATCTCGATTTTATAAGTGCCAAAATTGATTTATAAAAGGCAATATGACACTTTCTAAAGCAATATATTATGTGCTTGTACACATGTTCTTTTAGGTTTTTCAAATCTCAGATGGATTAATGTTTTTTACTTTCTTATACATTGATTTCAATCCACTTGTAAAAGGTAAACATTTTTAACAAGTAAATTTCCAATGAAAAGCTTCATCTTCGTTCACTTCCTCACTCCATAATCTTCCAAAAATTGATCGTTTTTTCTGATCAATATTAAAATCATCATTCTCAGCAAAAAGATAATCCTCATAACGTTCATTTTGAATTGTAAAATAGTTCGTGCCTGGAACTTGTTTAATACGCCAATAACATTCTAAATCGTAACAAGTTGTGTAAATCCAAACAAATGACCTTCTTCTGTCCGAATCAAATTTTAAGTCATCAGCTGCGCTATACAAATACTGATCAAATTGCACACTTTTGATTTTATAATTACTTTGACGTCTTCCATTTTCTACTTCAATCTTCCATTTACAAGCATCATTCGAGCTACTACATAATGGAGCATAGCCACTTATTGGGTTGAAATTTTCTGCAGCAATCTTACGTCGATTTGCATCATGATTAAAGTCATCTGATAATGGATACAAGTAACCGTTGTCAGTGAATTTACGATTTTGAATGAGACAAATTGAGTTTCGAGGAATATTAGATGGTTTTACTTCATGTCCCAGGAACAGAATAATAAAAATTATCAAATATTTTGACATTTTTCCATGAAATATAATGTGATCCTACTGGAACCACATTAAAATATGAACTAAATGAATATAAAATTTGTATAAGCCAAATATCAAAAAATCATAATCTGGGTAATTAAAAATTTAATGTGCGATGATTATAAAATATTCAAGTTTGTAAAAAAAAATAATATGATGATAATTAAACCTACAAGCAAAATTTTATTATATAACTGTTTTGTGCTGAAGTAAAAAACTTTAATTTTGTTTTTCGAGTTTACTTTGATCTCTGACATTTTTTGGCTAGCTCCAATATGCTAAAAGTGAAAAGTAATAATTCCTAATTTTTTTTCATAAACAATTCTCTCAATCTTTGTAAAAATTAGAGCACAATCTTAAATGAATTAAGCGCGTTCTCAGATCATATTTATAATTTTTATTTTCAAGGTCCTTCAAATAAAATATGTTGGATCAAATTATCTTTTCAGACTCTTTTGACAAGTAAAAAATTTCATTTCAAAATATTTTTTATTTCAAAACCCCTGAAAATATGCAATATATTTTTAACGAGACAGCACAATCTAATTTGGTTGAAAAGCACCCTCATACACATCTCTTAATCTAAATCAAATCTTTATCATTTATCAAAGCACTTCACTTAATTTGTTAGTGTGTTTTTGATTTAACCAGATGTTTCTTTACAAAAGTCCAGTGAGGATATTGATAACGAAATCTTTGTTTGATAAAATAACAAAATTTCTATAAAGCGCAACTGATTTTTAAGAAACACTTCAGTGTATTTTTGGTGTTCTCTGTGAATACAAAAACATTAAAATGATAAAACTATTTTCAGCACTTTTATTAGTGCTTCCTATCAGTATTTTAGCAGAAGTTGCTGTTGAAACTCAGACTGTTGTAAAGAGTTCTGCAAATCTGGTTTTAACCGGAAACTACACTTCAATCATAAAATTGATTGAAGATCAGGAACATTTATATGGTGAAATAATTGATGCAACTTACGGCAATGACATCAAAAACTTTGATGCTGTAATGAAATTCATTCATGACAGTCCTGAATCATATCAAGCAACTGGTTATGAAGCAATATTTTTAGCTATGGAAAAAAATGGTCAATTATGGAGTACAGAAGGATTTAAACTTGCCTATGCAGTTAGTCAATTTGATGCTGAATGGCCACTTGCTCCAAGATTCCCAGACACCATGTATAAAATTTATTTCCTTGACGGAAATTGCCTTCTTAAAAATATTGAATTTAATGAGTATTATTATGCTGCAGTTGCTTATTATGCTTACGATAAATATCGGCGTCGTAATTTCTGTTGGGGTAAAGGAACATACTCAAAGGATTCGGTATATGATGTAAGAGTTGTAACAGATGATGTCTTTACATTGAGAAATACAAATGTTGATGAATATTTATATGCAGAGGAGGCACTACATGCTCACAGTACCGAAAGACGTAGAGTATTTACATTTAGAGTCAAAACACGACCAGTTGGAAGTGAGTGGAAATTCGAGCCACAACCAGATACACAAAATATCATGAAAATTAGGAACACAAGATGGGATGAATTATTATTTGCTGATCGTGATGTCAAATACACGAAAAATCGTAGGGAAGTTTTCACTGAACGCATCAAGGGACATGCTCAGGAGAGATGGACCTTATGGTCATTGGAATGTTAATATTTTATTGATTTTCAATAAAATTTTCAGTTTTAATTAATTCTTGAAAACAGTTGTCACTCAATTATACTCGCGTAGAGTCCAAGCCTCTTTTTTTTCTTGAAGTATAGCGATTAAATAACAACTTTCCTCATCTTGATTTATTCGAATTAGTATTCATCTAATTATTCCAATTTTATGGTGCATATTTACAATTTTTACCCAGTTTCAAACAAAATTAATACAAACTTTTCAAGAAAGAAAGCTGATATAAATTGTAGTTAAAACGGAGGAAAAAAACAAAACAATAACGAAATTTTGAAAGAATAACACAAGAGAATAAATGCTTTATTTCAACTCATTTAAAAATAATTTAATTAAAATATGCATCACAAATTGTGTCGACTCTACAAGAATTAGTTTAAGAATGAAAACAAGAACAAGAATAAGAAAGGATTTAATTTCAGATTTAATTTTATGAGATGTTGAAACAATAAAAACAAGAAGGAATATTAAGAGAAAAAAATTGAAACAAGAAAAATTGGATAACACGGCTTTAGTAAATTATTGAAGCATAAAGTGAATTTAAGTTTAAGAAGTGTTTTAATTTCTATTTAACGAAAGTTTCTGTTTATTATTTCCATAATAAATGAATTGTGTTGCACAAATTTATCAGAAAATCTTTATTTTCTTTTTTTATTCAAAATATAGGTAAATTGTATAAATATTTTAAATTCCTCTTGGTTTGTAAAGAAAAACTAACTTAAAAAAAAATAATGGAAATGCAATATTGTTTTTTTTTAATGTCTTAGATTTTTGCTCCTGACTGATTTTCTTATAAAATCAATTGCTTTTGATAATCTTTCAAATCGAGCAGATTTATTTTTTTCAATTGCATCATTTGTTTGATTTGCCAAATTAGCTGTTTCATATTCATTGTATAAATCTTGAAGTTCTTGTAAAAGCTCAATATGAGTGTCAAGCATTTCTTTGATTGAATTTAACTTTTTTTGTTCATCTAAAGGCAAATCATCGTATTGTTTTAAAAGCTTCTGAACTTTTTCAAATTTTGATGATATTTGATCAACCTGTAATGTAATTAAAAATTAAAGTTAAATCTACTGAACAAAATAAAAATCGTAAGAAATTTTAAAAAAAACTTTACATCTATGTTTCGATAATGACGATTACTTTCACACTGATTCTCAGTCTCTTCGTTTTGAATTCTGGTACTATCATGTGTTTCGATTAAAGAGTTATAATAGGCTTCTAATTCAGGTGAAAGTTTTTCACATTTCCTATTTTGAACTTCATCGTCAATTAAATTGTTGATAATATTACATAAGTTATTCACTTGATTGTCTTCAGGCTGAAAAAAAAATTTTAATGAGAGAATTAATGAAAAATTTGATCATGCATTTTTATTGATTTTCGACTCTATAGAACTTGGAAATCGTTAAACCCTTTAAAAAAGGCCAATTTACTAGTCTGTAATTTTTTTTTGACTAAGCAGACTCTAAAAATGTATGACACAATTTTATTTAAAGTTTCAGATTTAAATATAACCGTTAAAGCTCTCAATCAAACCACTGTGAAGGTTTTTCCGATTTTAGAATTGGAAAATAGTCGGGAAAATCAGAAAATAGCCAGGAAAATTGAAAAAATCGGAAAATGGTCGGAAATATCGGAAAAATTGACAAGTTAACAAAAAATACTCGAGAAAATCGGAAAATTCGGAAAAAAAAGTTGGGAAAATCAGAAAATTTAATAAAAACCGAAAAATCGGAAAAATGATTTTTTTTTGGTTCATTGTTCCTCTCTAAAATTTTTATCTTACACTATATTTGAGGCACTTTTACCTACTTTTCCGAAAAATTTTCCTCTAGAGAGGTCGATATCTTTTTTTACCCCCCATCTTTAGACCTCCACGGAACTTTTGCAGAAAACTAGACTCAAATATAATGGAAGTAAAAAATTTTAGAGAGGAACAATGAACCAAAAAATAACATTTTTCCGATTTTTCGGTTTCTATTAAATTTTCTGATTTTCCCGAGTATTTTTTGTTAACGTTTCCATTTTTCCGATATTTCCGACCATTTTCCGTATTTTCCTGACTATTTTCCGATTTTTCCAATTTTCCTGGCTATTTTCGCGACTATTTTCCGATTTTTGATAGTCCCAAAAATTATTACGTAAATGGACACCCTAATTTTTCCGATAATTTTTTAACAGTGTAAAAAAAAATCGGAAAAAACTTGACAGTGGTCTCAATCAATAATTCTATTTAGAATTTTAATGCCCTGAGTCTCATTCTCTTAAGTTCCTTAGACTAATTAATACATATTACTCACTTTTTTATGGTTCTCACCGTAATTGAATGTTAAGGCATCAGTCTTGCTCATTAAATTGGGTTTAATCAACCTTTTCAAATCATCGTCGTCATCAATTGATCGATAAACACTCTAATTTTGATTTTTGAAACATTATTATAATTGACTCAGTATAGTTAAACAAAATGATTTTACTCTACCTCAATCAGATTCTTGACTGTGTCCATGATCGAAATGTGATCGTTTTGAATAAGAGGCTTTCTTGTGCTTATTTGAATTAAAAAAAGGAGCAATTTAATATTATCATTACGAATAATTAGTAAAAACAATATTTTGTATGATAAAATTCACCTTTGAGTATTGGATGATTTAATGTCAACTTTGATGTGGTTCTTCAAATCAGTCATATTTTGTATGTTCAAACGAATTTTGCCTTTTATTATGGACTTTCCGTGATTTTTTGGTACTATTTTTGTATTATTTTCTAAAATTTTATCATGAATTGTATTTGTCTGGATTTGATTGGGAATTTTATTGTGTGTTTTACAAATATTATCATAATATGCTTCCTTTCGATCCTCTTCATCATAATTAAATTCATCAATTCTATATTTATTTACGGGGTTTTGATGTAAATTTTCATTCTGATCTGGGACTAGACCCAAATAACTCGATGTATGTTCAAATCCGTAATTTATGTGAATATCTTTCATTTTATTTCCAAAAACATGAATTTTTTTTGCTTCTTTTTCATAGTCAAATTCTTGATCGAGATTTTCATGATTTGATTTTAAAATGTCATAATCATTTGAAATTGATAGAAGATGTCTTTGATTGAAATTAGGTTCAGTTAAATCATCAAATCCTTTAAAATTGCGTTCCGAGGCATCATTATCATTGAGACCGTTATCTGGGAAATAATTGTTAATGGTATCTCTCATTTTATCAGATTTAAGAATGTTTTGGCCCTCATGATAATCGTAATTAATTGGAGTTTTTCTTTCTTGAAGCTCAATTTTATTGTGATTCACTTTATTAATTTGATGGTCCGGGTAAAATGAACGAAATTCTTTTTCATATTGATTATCGATTACCGGTTCATGTATTGTGTAACTTGAAACAGCTATTGATGCTAAGTCTTGTTCATTTTTAGATAATTTTTCTGAGGCAGCCTCTGAAATTAACGAATTTTTATTAAAATTTTGCAAATCATCAATTTCTTGTCGTTTGCTCAAGCCAATCGAAATAGGCTTTGCAAATTTCAGAAAATTTTTTGGTTCTATAATTTTATCAATATGAGATAATTCTTGAACAGTTTCAAACTTCTTATCCATATCCTTGTTAGCTTTAAAATTTTTACAATAGTCATCAGTTTTTGAAAATTCACATTCTTTTCTTTGAAATTTAGCGTACCAGTCATCTCCCGATTCAATGAAATTAATTTGCGACTCATTTTCGCGATAATCGAATTCAGATATTTCATTTTCATTAAAATTAATTGATTCCCTTTTACTTTTTCGTAACTTTTGAACTGCATTTTCAATCCATAATAAATCAGGTTTCGTTTCCGAAAGTGTGTCTAAGAACATTTGAACAGCTTCCTGATTTGTATCAATTTCGTTACCAAAAATACTCTGTAAAAGTATTAAAATACGGAAATTAATTAATTTTAGGTTTGAAAATTTTCACTGATGAAACTAATTTTCTTTACATACAAAAGGAAAAAGGGAAGAATACAAAAAAATTTATTAAATCAAACAAGTAAATGGAAAAGTGATCAATCATCCATCATCCTAAAGTATGTATACAGGAGTAATATCATTTAAGACATTTAAAATAAAATCATTTGTTTGCTTGAAGTTCACGTGATTTGATATGTTTTACTAAATTTATTTATTCAATAAATTTTACAGATTGTATTTCATTAAGTGGAATTGATTTTCTTTTTAATGTTTAAAGACGTTTAAATATCTTAATAAAGTAAGTAAATATTTTAAAAGTCAATATCCAAATTGTTTTGTGTTTGTCAAAAAGAAGCAAATGATGGGTGTTTAGCCTTAAAGCTTTACATAAACAAAATTTTCAAATAAGAAAAAAATTTCTTTAATTATAGAAATTTTTTTGTTTTTAAATTATACAAAACTACTATAAATGGTTGGAAAACGTAAATTTTGTAAGCTCATGTCTGCTTTTAGTGTTAAAATAACCTTTCAAATATCAACGTGATGAAGTGCATTACCATTGCTTCAATAGAATTCATAATTGAAGTTTGATTTTTAAATTAAGGTTTTTTTTTTTTAAATAAGGAAATATTTAAAATGTTAAAAAAGTGAAGTAAGCCAACTCATAGTTGAAAAACCAATAATTGAATGTTGTGAATGCACTATTGAAAAGCAGTTACGATGATATTTATTTTTTTTCAACATTAATTAAAATGTTGGTTTAAAACATTTTTTTCTGTTCAACTATTATTATTAAAAAAAAAAATGTTTTTTCTTCTTTTTTTCTTTCTCACATTATTCTTGTAATTGTTGTCTGTTTTCTAAAGCGTATGATTTCTAAAATTAGAAAAGTGAAATATAGCCTTTGTCCATTATTTGAAGCATTTTTTCTGCACATTATTTATTATTTTTTTTTTATTTTTGACTGGAATAGATGCCATACAGTGTTGTTTTTAACACTAAACGTTTCGGCAGGGGTCATTTGACCCTTTTTCAATTTTGAATGTGGAAAAATAATTTTAATTGCACTAAAAATGGAAAAAGCTAATAATGTAAATTCATAACTTTCTCTCAACTGTATTTTTATTTTTTATATTATGAGAAAACACCAACACCTACTAATCGTACCATTCATTAAAAAAAAGTAGTATACAAAATGATATACAGTAAAAATTCCAATCAAGGATACGAAATTTTCAAATATCTGTTTCTTGCTGAGAATAAATATTCTCAATAAGGACATCCTTTATATGTTAACAAAATAATAAAATTGCATCCGACTTTTTAACTAATGCGATAAATTTAAACAAAAAACGGAACATTATTGAATTTAAATACACGTATATTCAAAATAATTCAAATTTGAATTGTTTTTTCGGTGAAGAGTAAATTATTTCTATCGAAATAAATCTGAAAATGGATACAAATGAAAAGTTTTGAATATCTGGATAATGGAGTGAGTTATCTTCCTTCGAAAAATCTTTAAGAGTGAATACCAGAATTCGACATTATGTAAGGAATATGGGAGGTTACAGGAATTCGAACAATTTAATGACTAAGAATGTCGAGAAACCCTTGATGAACTAACAAAAAGTGATATTAATGATATTATCATGAAAAAAATGATGATACATCGTTTGGGTTAAATTTAGAGAATAGAGATTCAAGAATTGAGTCGTGGGAAGTCATTCATGGGCCTTTGAAATTCATTTTTGGCAAAGTTATAGACGAAAAAGAATATAGTTCCATAAAAAGCTCATTAGAGCATTTAATTGATTTTTTTTTTATAAATTAGTGACCCAGAAATGGAAAAATTATTGTCAAATGAAAATAATAAAAATTTCCCATGAAATAAATAATGTTTTGTTACAAATTATTCCTAAAATATAAAAGTTTATCATTTTATCATAATTTGACATTTTAAATAGAAACCAAGCAAATTTAACAATTTTTCGTTCTAAAATACATAAGGGGTCAAATGACCTATTTTGGTACAATTAGTAGTTTTCGATTAACGAAACGTTTAGTGTTAATATTAATAGTTTTTGCTCTTAAATCCATCTGAAAAATTATGTTCAAGAAAATATCTATGAAATTAACTTAAAATCGGTGCAAAATCCTTGAACCCTTTCTAACCCTATCCGCTTCAATGGTCCAGTGGTTAAAGCATTCACTTTGTAACTGGATGGCATGGGTTTCGATACTCAGAGCGGACAATCATCAGTACTATATACTGTAGTTTTCTCCTGTATGGATTGTATAGTGCGATAAAAAAAGCAGAACACACACCATGGAACTTGATCAACAGCTGGTACCCATCTGTATAGAGCAAAAAATTGATACTACCGCACCGTAGCAAGATACTCCACTCTCTGTACTGTACGCATCAAAAAGTAGAGATCTTTAGGATAAGCCGATAATGTAGAGCAATATCAAAATAATTTGCAATATATAGATAAATAGATTTAAGTTTCATGTAGATGAAAGACATACCTTCAAGGACCCATGGGGTCACTGGTGGTCTTATGAAGAGAAAATAAATAAATAAATAAAGTCCCTCGGATGATGATAATGGGTATATACAATGGGCCCGACTGATGGCCTGAGTGCAGGCTAAATAAGCCGCCTTAGAAATCTGATCTTAAATTAATAAATCACGCCAATCTCTTCTGAATTCTATCGATACGTTCCATATGGCTTAAGTTTAAGGACCAGATGACCAAACCATACTCTTCCTCGTTCCGAACTTTTGGAAAATGGAATAAATCTCTTGAAAACTCTTAAAGATAAGTGTTACAATGATACAATGTTTAGCTTTCTTATAACTTTAAATGAACAATATGTTTGCATCTGTCCCAAATTTGTTTATAGAGTTCTCAGTATCTTAATATATATATTTTTTTTCAGAAATTTAATAATTGTTTGTTTATCCAACATCAAAAGAGTATCAATTTAAGTGTTTACGTTACAAGTAAAACATCCCAAATGAGCTAAATTAGTCTTAAATTACCCAATCATTGAAATTTTTCATACTTAATTGTTTAACGAATTATTTATCGACTCAACAACATTTTACATTAAGAAATTAACGATTTCCATACAATAAATATTCAATGAAATTGATTTTGGGCTGATTCAAAAGAGAACAGCTGATTCATTTCACTTTTATTCTTTTAACACTTTTGATTTAATATATTTAATATTAAAATACAAAGAAAAAATCTTTTTTGATGAAATTTTGGCTCACATTATAATAATAATAATATTTTCGCAAACGAATTACTAAAACAATATTATGATCTCAACTTCTGTGCGTCTGACTCTTAGACGACGAAGAAGAAGAACTTCAAATAAAGATTTAGACAATATGTTATATCATTAGTGAACACAAAATAGAATATAATATAATGCGTGATGTGTGTTTATAATAAAAGTAAAATATTATGAAAACTTTTCTTAGTTTCTCGCTTAAAGAGCATAATATGACAATCAAAAATTCTTGTACGATGAAAAGTTCGTCAGACTTTATTGCAATCAGTTGTTACACAAAACATTTTTCGCTCATCACTCTGAAAATATATTAAACACGTGTTATGAAAAAATTATCAGGTTTAAATGAAATAATGATAGACAAATATATATTTTTTTTCTTTAGGAATTCTATTTGGGTTACGATTGACCCGTATTAACACTCTTCAGAGATTTCATTGTCTAGAAGATAAAGCAAGTTACTGTATCAATGCAATAATTTATATACAATTAAATGAAAAACAAGCACTAAATTAAGTAGCGTGATATTTTATCCTCATATTCAGTTGAAATGAAAAAAAAACCAGTGAAATAAGGTGAATATTATGTGTGATAAGCATTTCATGAAGTTGTGCTATATATTTAAATGTTTAAGCATAAATCACGTAGAATTAACAGGATAATTCTGGGAGATTAGCAAAAATTTTGTCATTCCAAATACTACTCAACTTATGACTATGCACCAAAATGACTTGATGATAGAATTTAACAACCTTATAAATCACCCCTATTTTAGTGTGTGTCTGTTTCGCTCATGTATGTAGGTGCGTGTAAAAATTGATGTGGTGATAACGTAATTATATATTGAGGTATTTTGGAATGTTTTCGCAGTTGAGTTGTGGAAAAAGAGTATGAGGGGTCACATATGTGTTTTTTTTTTGTTTATTTATTTATTCTAAACATCCATGAATATTTAGAATGAAGGTATTAAAGTGTGACATGAAAAACAAATCTTTCTAATCATAACAATAATCCAGCTAAGTAAACGAATTTATTATTTTTATCATTGTATATGAATTATTGGAAACAAGTAAAAATTTTTACCACACAAATAAATATAATTTAATGTTACTTTTATCTTTATCTTTATATGTCATATTAATATTTTCAACAGATTTGTAGGCTTATTATTGAATAAAAAATATTTTTATTACAGTAAGGTCTGGATGTCTTCAAATTCTAAATAAATTTTGTTCTTTTTGAGATGAAGCGAAACCTATCTGTACTAATATTCAAATAACATGTCAGTTAAGGTGCTCTAAATCCTTTCATTGGTGTTAAATGGATGTGTAAACATTAAAATGAAAAATATTATGTTAAGCCTTGTTTTCTTTTTTTCCATTATGAGTTTGGTATCAAGCTTTAGAATGAGTTCTTGTATACCTTTAAATGGAAGAACTATTCACTTTTTTAATATTTCATGAAAATATAGAAATTGTAATTTTACTTTTCATTCATATTTCCGGTTACAAGTAAAATGCTTTTATGGTAGTGATATGATTGTCTGTCTGTTAGTTCTTAATTTGAAAATACGATATACCATTTTTAAACCAAAATTGGCGATGAAGTCAAAGATAAAATTTGATCTTTCTTAGTCATAGATTTCACAAAGTCACTTGTTGAAAAGTTAGTGGAAAATTTTAACAATCACTCAAACTATACCAAAAGAGGAGTTTTTCATTCCACTGCTAATACGCACATTAACTTATAAACGATCGGTGAAATCGGTATCTAAGATTTATTTAGAGCCTTATAATTTTGAGTTAGGCCTACGATTTGATACGGGTTATATTGATTGAAGGTTCAAAAAATTTCAAGTTTTTGAAACAATCTATAATTCTGAAGGATAAGACACCATATTGGCGGTCTTATCGGAAATAAGGAAATTTGGAAAAAGCTAAATCTAGCCAAATATGTGATTTTTGTGATTCTAACCCTATATTCAAAACAGATATAAATTGAGAGAGAGGAAAAAAATTATTAACATTGATTCAAATGTACTCCTTTTGAGGCTAACCTTGTACAATGATGACATTGAAGTCGTTAACCCGTTAGGATCCACTAAGGGGAAGCATATGCCTACCATGTTTTATTTTTCAATTAATAATATCGATTCAAGGGCAAATGGTGTAATATTCATTGGATACTGGTGATAGATTTTAAAGAGAAAATCGAAGATTTACTTTTGAAATTACTAAGTCATTTGTTATTTGAATTCTAATTAACTTCGGCTTTGTAATAAATCGCATAAATCACATTACAGACACGCATAAGCTCCTTTAAGGAAATCATTATGGCGTATTTACGAGAATGAAAAGTCCAAAGTGGGACTAGAAGCGATGGGTGTCAAGGGTGAGAGCTGTTTTTTGTAGATTGGAATAAATTACACAGAAAATAAAATATTTGTCATCTTCTTGAAAGCAGATCTGCTTTGCTCGCCAAATTAAACCTAACTTTTATTTCAACCAAAAGGAAATCATTGCAGAAAAACTTAACAGACGTGTAAAAATTTTGAATCGGGCTACATGAATCAGCTTGATAAACAACATACCATGAATTTTAAGAAATTCAGCATACGAACTGAAATCAACTTACTTACAGCATATGCGTTCTTTGATTTCTTTTTATCTCAAATTGTGTGACTGAAAATGCGCTCGATAAAATTGTTCACGATTACATTTAAAATTTTACACCTCACCTGAATAACAACGCCGATTCATTTGATTTTTATAACTTAACTATCTCATTAAAATGCTGAAATAATTTTGTATTTGACATCTTTATTCATGATAACACGAAAATTCAAACCTAATTGTCGTATCATCATAATCATCATATCATTAACATTATCGCGCTAATCGCTTATCATGAAAATCAATGGGGTGTCAAATTAAAATTGTCAAGGTTTGTCGTAATTGTGTTTCCGTATTTTGCTTTATTCAAGTACTAACTGATAAGAAAATTATAATATTACTTTAAATTTTTTTTTCATGTCTCAATTGAATTAGTGAGTTTATAAATATTCCTAAAAAGGAATTGAATCATTATTAAATATAGAAAAAAAAATATTTATATATATATATATAAATAAACAGTTATGTATGTTAAATGTAAAAGAAAAGTGTCAAATGCAAAAGAGATCATAAAACCCAATATCTTTCAAATGATTAAACAAGAGATATGGTAATCAATATATTATGAGTGAGTGAATATCATGTGACAGTCATGTAAAGTCCCTTAAAAAAATATTTTATAGATTTTTTTTTGGTAAAATTTTAGGGGTGAATCGGATGAAAGTGATAGAAAGTTTATGATGTGTAAACAAATACATATAAAGTGTTTCAATTTTTCTTTTTAATATTTTTGGTGAAAAATTTGTCTACAATAAATTTAAGTCTCATGGATTTGGATTCACTCTTTCATTTGTGCCACAAAGATTTCTAAATGCATTATTTTTACCAGTTCGACACCCAGAAGTGGGTTGACCAATTTTGTAAACATACGAATCTTGAAGATTAGTGAACGAGTAATTGCAGACAAATATCCTGTGATTTCGATTAAATTTAACACCTGCACAACCAATACGATCCGTGCGATCTTGAGCCATTGCAGTAAAATGTCCTATCTTCGCAATTGAGTGCCCAAAACGTTGAATGTCGGATTTCTTTGCTTGCTGGTATTCGTTCCACCAGTTTTTCATTGCAGATTCAATTGCTTTTGTATTGTTAGAATACCCAAAACTGCGAGCAATATTTTGTCCAGACCAACTGTAACGAGCAGTGTTATGACATTGATCATGTCCATATTTACATCGCATTGCATTTAATTTTGCTAAATGTGCTAACTCTGAATCCCATGTCTAACATGAATTTTTTTTAATAAATATCCTGATTTTACAAAAGAATATGACTCACCAATGTTGGCATCGATTTGGCTTTAGGTAATCCTGTTAATTGTCCACCTGCAAGTGTATTTCTATACCGATTATGAGTTGCAACAATGAAATTCTTCATTTTATTGGTCATTCCAATTTCAACAGCATCTGTAGGACATTGCCTTCTTGCATTTCCTGGGCACCCGATATGTGGACGCCTTTGACATGATGTGAGGTTGCAATATTTTTGATGTTGACTGAATGAAATGCAAATTAAAAGTGTAAAATAAATAAATGTAATAATAAAACTGTTCATATTGATAATGAAAGTGTTTCTAACGTATTACATTCACGACTCTTTATTTATATTCAATTCAAAATTTCATGAGAAGTGATAAGAAATAATTTCACATGAATTGAAATGACTTTAACTTTAGAAAAGGCTTAATCTGATTTTGATCACGTATGTGACAATATGAATATACAATATAAAATGTAGTATTGGCGCATTACGTGGCAGAAATTGGAACTACAATTATGAACATTCAAATATTTAAAACCCTAAAATGAATGTAGAAATAAAAATTCGAAATGTAATAGTTAATAATTAATAAATGAAGAAAAAGTTTTTTGAACCAATAGACTTAACATTGTAATATGCACATGTAGTTCTCAATTTAGCCGTAAATTTAGCTTTGGCGCTGTTCATTAGTTATCACATACGTGTTTTGATGAATAATTTTTGTTGTCTATGGATTTGGATTCACCTGCTCTTTGGGGCTGCAAAGATTGCAGACGACAATTCGATTATGGGCTCTTTTAAAAGGTCTTTCATTCAGTTTGTAGTCTTGGTTAAGCGTATGCAACTTCACTTTATGATTCATGAAGGGTCATTGAAGTTATGTTTACATCATTTGGCTGAAACCACAAAATGTCAAAAAAAATCACATAATTTACAGCACTCGACAGTTTAAATTGATGCATTTTATGAACAAACGTTTAATGACCGTTCCCATAAAAAAATATAATATGGAATTATGAAATAATGGCACAAGTATATTATTATTATTTCGATACAACATCCAGATATTATGACTGATTATCAGGTGCTAAAATATAATTTATTGCAGATTAAATGCTATAAATGACAAAGAAAGGAACAAACACCACCCATCAATGGCTTAAAAGAAATATCATTATTGGCAACAATGTATCAACAAAGGTATATTTTTGTGTTATATGGTTAAAATGCGGTCAAATCTTATTTTATTTTAACATTATCATCAACTATTAAGAAAGATAAATCCTTTTAGATACTTAAGTGTCATTTAATGACCATATTACGGTTATCATATCTCTTTGAATTGGTTCTATGTGAAGAAGAAGAAGGGAATCACAAAGCACAAATCAAAAAACCAGCCACTTTATGTATCCAATTAAAATATCATTAATTTTACTACAAGAAAATGTCAAACAAGAAGTTTGTTGTTCATCCAACAAATGATCATTTTGTTAGAAAAGAAATAATAAATTCATTAGTCATTTTGAGGAAACTTCTTATAAAAAGGGATCAGATTATCATGGTAAAATGTGAAGACAATGGAACTTCAATTCATAAAATGTTATGATGAAACTTTTAAAATTAAAGTATTTTTATTTGTCTATTTACATGAAAAACATGTAACATTTAATCACAGGAAGTCAAAATTTGGGTAAGAGTCTCGATGAGTGTCTGTCAAGGGCGAAAATTACATTCTGGCATTCTGTATGATTTTCTTTAAAGTTGACGCTAAACTTAACGTTTACAAGACTGCGGCCTTTCAGGTATTTGCCAGATTGCCGTTATGGCCAATCCGCCAGTGGTGTCTGTTTTCAAGTTTGTCAGATCAAAGGTGGAAAAAGTGACATTTGAGTTTTTACAGTTTCAAGACCGAAGAATCGAACTGCCATCCTTAAAAGTGATAGTTCATAATTTATGGTAAGTTTTGCCTTACAGTGTAACATTTTTCATTATTCTTTCAAAATTTTTCATTTTACATAAGTAACCAATAATGCTTTTAAAATATTTTCTACATGATTTATAACATACCTCTTTTCTCAAATATCCATATTTAAATAAACAATATCTCGGTTTATACTGTATAAAGTAAATTAAGACATTCACAAGATGCTTTACACCATTATTCGGTTTGTTTATCTTTGAGAATTGAAGATGTAAATTAAAAGAAGAAGAAACACACTTAACACAATGATCTATACCATAAAGTGATTATACATATTACTTGTATCATAACAATGTTACTTATTGTTTTGTAATATAATGACATCATGATAATAAATAAACAATGACCGAGAGCATGACATGTGACTTTTGGGTTATATTTATCAATCTTATAAGTTTACATTGTCTTTTCAACTGTATAAATTGAGTAAAATTCGTAATTATCTGCGATAAAATCAATTAATCTTTATAAAAACTCTTATTAGTCGACAAATTTGACAACTAAAGATAATTTATTGATAAAGATAAAACGCTTAAATTTATTTATTGGAAAACAACTGCTACTGTTCGTGGAATCATAATTGATATTCATGTTTTTGTGTAAACCACGTGTAAATATTTGCTTAAAGATTGTCACGAGCACGATTTGATTACAATGTTGTGAAAACATGACAGTAATAAAAATTTATTTTTAGGATGATAAGCAGCAAGGTATTAAGTTCAATAAGCAGGGGAAAATAACACTTGTTACGATTATTGAGTATCTATTAAATTGATTGCTTATTTGTTAGTGATTTTTTTTTACCTTAATATTGATTTTAACATACATGATAAAAAAATCATTCTAATATCTAAATTAAATGAAAGTCAGGATCCCAAAGGAGACTTGAAGAGCAAAAAGTTTATCGTTTTTAAATGTATATTTTATAAAATAATTAAAACATAAATGAAAAAAATTTAAGTATCATTATTATTATCTTAGTAGACAAAAAAAAGAGTACATATAATTGGGAAATTTCAAAGAAAATTGTAAGATTTTTTTCATTAAATCGAGTAACAATAAAAAAAGAATAGTACAAAATAATTCACCCTTATCATGATGTTAAACAATGTTGTTAAAAGGGTGAAAAAAATGAAAATTCTTTTTTTTTGTTCAAGCAACGATCCTTGACATTTTTATAAGGTGTTTAATTACAAAAGAGATTAAATTATGTCATTATATTGTGTCTAACAGTCTTAAGATTTTTTTTACTTTTTTATTGCTTTTACTAAGAGATTGCTTTTGACCGGCATTTTTCTGATAGTAGAACCGGGTAAGTGAAGTTTTTCTACACTCTTAATCCTTGACAAGTAACAAATAAGTAAAAACCGGTTAGATTAAAGCCAACGTATTGAGAATCAGCCAGCCCAACACCAGCCTGTTGCTTTGCATGTCCCATATTTAATTGCTCGTCCAGATTAGTAAATATAGAAATATACAAACCTTATAAAATAAACCTGTGTAAAACTGTTTAATATTTCAGATGCATCATTGGACTCGATGTTTCAAAGAATTAAAGTTTGGCAACTTTTATTTATTATTCTTTCAATTTCTCTTGGGAATTCGCAAGCTTTTAACTGGAAGTGGGGGAAACATTCAATAAAATCTCTTTGAGCTTTGCAGGGAATTGGAGTGGGTAGACTTTTTGAAAGGTCTGATGTTTGATACAACCAGCTCAAACACAGGCATCGAAAATAGAACTGCTGCTCTCTACCAGAAAAGGATTGGAAGAAAACTCCTGATGCTTGCATGTTGACACCATATAAATGAGGTTTATCTAAAGACCTGTTTTAAATGTGTTTTTGCAAAACCAGGTAGATAGAAGTTAAAAATTCAAAGATTCATATTGAGATTCTTCATTTGGAACCACTCTCAAAAGGTTTTTTGATTATATTTTTCAAATAAAGGGTCGTTAATAATTATACTAAAAGGAAAGGTTAAGGCCGGCTTCAGGTGCTTAACTTTTAGATATGCGCTACGTATACACTCACACAAAATAAAAATTAACCAACGCTAACCTATGTACTGTACACGAAGCGCATAGCTAAAAGTTAAGCACCTGAAGTCACAGTAAGTCGTATCTGTCAGATGAACGATCCAAATAGTTTCCTAAACATAAAAGCACAAGAAAATAGAACAAGGAGTTAGAACCTAAAAATATTTAATTTTAAGCAAATGTCACGTCGATTTGAAAAAAAATCCTTAATCTTAAACAAAAAGGCTCTTGTATCATTTTTTGAAGAATAATTATGAAAAGAGGATGAAATTTAGTATATATAAGTTTATTTTTTCTGATAATTAAATTCTAGATTTTAATTTAGAACCGGTTACTTGAAAATTTCCCTCAGCATCACTACAACACACTTTCTTTTTATTGCTCTATTAGATTCGTATCTTTTTAATGTGAAGAGTAAGTTGAAATAAAAAATAAAATTATGATCATTAACGAGTGAGGGCGCGAATTGTTTTTTTTCTTTAAGAAAAAAAATACTTTTATTTCATTTAAACCAAGAATGTCCTAATCAAAAATGGAAATCAAGCTGCGATAAAAAAAAATGCATATATTACTGTAACTGTTTCTTTTATTACTTGTTAAAAAATGAACAATTTTCATATTTATTCTATCAAATTACATTTGAATTTTCTTTTTTTATTTTTGAGACGGGTCAAGCATGGATTACTGAATCCATCCTCTCATACTGTGATGAAGAAGGATTTATCCCAAAAAAAAATTTCAAATTTATATGGTAATAAGTGGATCATCATTTCACAAAAAAAATATATATATTTTTATGATGTGTATTATTTTAACTCAAAAAAAAATATTTTATTTTTCTTTCAGAAATTATTATTACTATCATCATGCTTGTTATTATTGTTATTATTACAGATGATAAAACGATTCTTATAGAATTACACGAATTACGTAACTGGACTAAAGGAAAAACTTTGTTTTATTTGAGTTAGGGATTGTCATGTATTAAGTTACCAATAATGTAAAAATGACCAGTTAATCCCAACACATATCCATTTGTAACAAAACAAATCCAGATAAATCTCATCAATAATATGTTTTTTTTCAAACAAGATTTTGTCAGTCTAGTAAAATTTTTAAATGAATATTTTATAAAATGTTTCTTGTGTATATAAATTATGTCACTCCTTTACATGAATCTTAACTTAATATTTATTTTACCTATTACAATATCATTACAACCACTTAAAAGTAATAGAACAACGGTTAGAAGTAATAATAATCACCCTCAACATATGTAACGTATATTTATATTTTCACCCCACGCTTCTTTTCATTTTTAACATGCTTATATTGGGAAAAAGTTAACATAAGGAATTAACTGTTTACTCTTTCTTTATACTAACTTGCTTACTTTTACTACTTTGTTATATTTCTATAATGATATAATTGTATCAAAAGACATTCATTTAACAAAAAACCACATACACACACATATGATATTGTGCAAAATTTTTCGGGGGATTTATATTTAATAACATGTGCAGAAAATGAATTAAGCAACTTTTGTGTTTTTATTTTATATTAGGTATTATTTAGTGTGTTGTAGGAAAAGTTGTAGGAAACTCATCATCATTACATACATTTTACCTTTTGTCTCAGTGTATTTTACGCTTTGGTGACATAAATTGTTGTTTGGGTAAGAAAATATTAAAAATATGTGGTTTGTAAATTAAATATAATAATATCATTTGTGGTCTTGTTTTCTTGTTCATAAAATTTAAAAATGTCATTTTTTAATTGACTTAACTTCTTGTTTTTTTTTAGATTTTGCTTTGAATTTCTTTAAGATGTTTCTTATTTTTGTCTGGCTATCTTTTTGTTTCTTCATGAATGTCACTGCTTTCCTCGTTTTTTTTTTCTTTTCACTAGTTTTAAGAGTTTTTAAAATAAAATGTCAAAGGCTTAGAACAAGATAAAACCACAATGAAGCATGGACAAATTCAAATTTCAATGAGATAAAATACCATCTATCGATTAAAACATAATGCAGACTCTTAATACTTTTTAAAAAAGTGAATAGATGGCATCCTATGTACTTATCAAAATAAGGGGCACGTAAAGTATGACATTT